>JAADXF010000064.1:0-54794 GCA_023337575.1 Pythium chondricola
AACGCAGTGCTGGGGAAGCTGGCGGAGCTTCCTAAGGTTTGCCGTGATTCTATTGCTTACTTGGTGGCAGAATCGGATCTGTCTATCTCATGCTAGCTATTGTCCGACGGCGGTATGCCGACCGCGGTGGTCCTGTTTCCGTCGGCGGATCATGCACTTGGTTGTTCCTGTAGGAGTAGGTTGTTGACGGAACGCATGCTCTTCATGACCCATCCACTACACACCAGCATGATCCAGAAAATCAAGCAGAGGTGGCGACAGCGATGGGAGCTCGAGAAGCTCGAACGCGCGATGTACCGTCACTACTCAAACTTGCCGAACGCAAAAGAGGAATGGTCCGGCAAGTTACTGCACCCCAAGAAGGAGTACTATCTGCGACTCGCGAAGCTCTGCTGCCGGGAGGTGGGCGAGATGGTCGATAGCAACGGCGTCAACATCGTGCGTAAATCGATGATCAGGTGTGGCCTCGACTGCAACTTGAACGGTCGCTGGGAAGAAGAGCAGCTTTCACCCGAGTTACAAGCGATCGTTGCGAAGTACCGAGAGAACTTCGAGGGGATGAAGCCACTGAACTTTGGTGAGGCAATCGTATAGGTCCGAGTACAGACTACTTTAGAACAATTTTATTAGTCTGGCCCAGACCATTTTGGAACTTCACCGATTTAGTCTGGGTGGGAGATTAGTCTGACACAGACTAATTGAAAGGTGCTGGTCGAAAGTTTGTTGTTCAGGATTAGTTTGGCACAGGCTAATTACGTTGGACGAAGTAGTCAGACGGGACAGAGTCCGTCCCGTCTGACTGTATGCTCATCACCATGGTACATTGTACCTTTGCACTGGTACAGATGAGCTGGTTTATCGGTAGATTTCAAGACAACCGAGATCGATGGGGCAAGTGGACCTCGACGCGCTACAGAACGGCGACGTGTACTTATGGACGACAGATACATCGCAGCTCATGGATCTCGAGAGTACCATGGCTTTGCCGTTGCTGCCGCTCCCACTTCCACTGCCAGGTCAAACACCAGCTGAATACAGCAATGCCACAAATCTACAAGAAGAGGAACTATCTGCAGCAGGCGGCGAGTGGTAAATGCCATACCTCGCGCAGACACGGTTCTTGGCGCCGGAAGACGCCCACATCGCTCCCAATATCTTCGCGAGGGATCATGGATACGCCGTTGTCTCCGTGCACACGCACTACGACAAGACCGACCATCGCCGTCATGTTGTGTATGCATGTGATCGCCACGGTACGAAGCGCAATCAACCTCACTCCTCCTCAGCAGTGCTAAGCCCGCACACGGCGTCCTGCAAATGTGACTGCCCCATGCAAGTAAACGTCATATGAGTTGCCGGGCGAGGAGGGGGTTGGTGAAGTGTGGCAGATCGAACACCGTGGTCGTGCTCTCATGCACAACCACGCTGTCCATCGTGCGTTTTTGCAACGACCACCCAGACTTGCTCATCACTCCACGTGACGTCTACAACGAGCGACAGAGCGCTGTCATGGGGAGGCTCAACGGCATGAGTAAGACTGAGTACTTGCTCAGCATCTTCGACACTGCCGAGTATTTCGTGGAGAAGCAAGTA
Organism: Pythium chondricola; assembly: GCA_023337575.1. Lineage (NCBI taxonomy): Eukaryota > Oomycota > Peronosporomycetes > Pythiales > Pythiaceae > Pythium > Pythium chondricola. Next base: position 1,594 of record JAADXF010000064.1, read on the forward strand.
GACGAGCGTATGCACCTGTCGCATCTCGTCTTTGCGAACAAGAGCGCGATTGCAGTCTACCGCGAGAATCCCGACGCACTTCTGATGGACTGCACGCGCCGCATCAACCGATTCGGGATGCCGCTGTTGAGCATCGTCGGTGTCACTGGAATGAACACTACCGTTCATGTTGCGCAAGTGTTTCTCCGGCAAGAAAAGTTCGGCGACTTTCAGTGGGCGATGAAGTAACTCGTGAAGATGATCAGGACACATTCGATCACACTACCCCTGGTGATATTCACCGATCGTGACCTGGCGCTCATGAATGCGTTAGAAGGAGTCTTCTCACACACACATGTCGGCGATCATAGTGGCACTTATCCACCAAAGTTAGCGTTTTGAGTTATTGCGACTGTGGGAAAGAGCACGATTTGAACTATTAGAATCTGCTCTTGTTTGGCCAAAAAGCTGCAGAAACTGTGATGAAAGATGTCCTTGAAAATACCCCGTCTATTCACTTAAGTACTATTTTGCTGACTGTGTTGTCACCTTCTTTGAATTTTTCTCCATGACATCCGTTCTCAATCTATCAAAATGAACTCTTTCTGTCGAGAAACAACGCAATTAGACCCATACTCCAGATAGATTTACACATGGCTGTCCACTCGTTTTTTCATCAATGTGAAAAGTGACATCACACCCAAAACAGATGGTGTTTTTTGCGGCTGGTTTTCTCGATAAAATGAAAGTTAACTTCGTGCCATTTTGATCGCTGGGGTTTATTTTTGTCAAGGACGTCGAAACGCATGCCCGGGCCACATTTTCTCGCGTGGTCGACCCAAGAGCATCCACTGCCAATTCTGTCAAAATGTGCGACTCGGTGTCTCATCGAACCTTTTGCGACGCATTTCTTCGCGCTGTCCGAACTACGACCCAGAGTGAGTATCACCTTCGGCGTCAGGAGCTCTACTTGCTGTTCCCCACTGAAGCTGCGTACATCGACGACACGTGGTTCAATATCTCGCACCGCCGTATTGTGCACGACTGGACAAATTCCGTTCTCCTTTTCGAGATGGAGTCGACCTCCAGGGTCGAAGGTTATCACTTTCAGCTGAAGTCATGGATCGGACCGAGCAAGACCGATCTCTTCACCGTCCAAACTCGTCTACAGCACTAGTGGGCCCTATTCGTTGCCGATTACAGGGATGCGGTCGCTGATGCCGAGATCAAGCCTCCACGCCGACTGGCAGGGAAAATGTACGCACGTGTCGTCAGGCTGATTCATGGACGGGCCCTCGTGTTGTGTGCTGATAACCTCGACAAGCACGTGACCCCAAGATCGTGCTCAGGTGTGTACACACGTACCCACGGCCTGCCCTGTGTGCATCGACTGCATCAAGCACATATCAGAGGACCGCCACTGGAGACGCAAGAGTTTCACACACACTGGTGGATCCGGCGCGAGAATGCCGGTCCAGTGGCACCACCACGAATTATGGAACCCGAAACTATCCGCGACCGACGATTCAGTGTCCGAGATAACGATCACGAGAGGAGTCGCTGGTGGAGCTATCGTGCTCGCTGGTGGAGCTGCAGACGGGTTGATGGAGCAGTTGACACGGCGCGAAGGCGAGTCACCGAAGCGACCACAACTTGAGCAGTGACGTCGTCAACTATATCGCGCAGCGTCTCGTTGAGGCGGGCTGCGCGTGTTTCGCCTGCAACCGCTCCAGCAGTTAGCGAGAACGTTCTCAACTTGCGTCAGCAAAGGAGTAGAGCGAGTCTCCCCTCTCGCTCGCGGCGTACTCGCCGAATGATCATCGTTAACGGAACGAGTTCACCCGAGTCCAGGCGCAAGGGATACGCTTCTTCTGCTGGCTTGACACACAGTATCTTTGATGTGCACAGCCCGCGCAGATCTCCACAGACGAACAGCGTTGAATAGTATTCAATGCTGTCCCCCGCCTTGAGGTTGTCCGGTGGCAGCATGGCCTTCGTCTGTGCCATCGCTGGTCATGAACACTTGAGGGTGAACCCCCTCTCAATCTTTCCCACTACAGTGACATCCATTGTGCCATCGTGTACCAGTTGGAGCTCGTCGCGTGTCAGTCGCTGGTGCGCCTACGCTTACCCGTCGCCCTTTCTGAGAATCGGAGATGGCTCGTCGATGTGCATTTTGACTTGATCTCCCTATGGGGGTTGTGTTGCTATTCATCGGGGTGGTGCTGATAGTAGCTACGTTCTTGGTGCCGAGTCGGCATTGCCGACGTAGACACCATTGAATACAGTATTCATGGGAAGGGTAAATGTCAAAAAGAGTACTCTTTTGAGTAGCATTTGTCAAAATGAGTACCCCATGCAAATTGAATACCCGTACCCTCTACCACCTCAATATAGCACCTATGCCACACTGGTACACTGTACCACTCCGTGACCATAGAGTCTATGGCATAGCCAAAAATACGCCCATACCGCTGGAATCTCTCCCGCCACGTTCCTCGTCATGGCTCCACCATAGCTGCTCTCACTACTCAAGACTGCGCCGACCAACAACAACAACGAACAGCGTACAATGACTGTGTCTATCGATCTTATCGAAATGTACGGCGTTGATACGATCACGCTTCGGCAAGAGTTTCCGACCGGAATTGCAGCAACCGCGTTCATCAAGACTACTATCTCAAAGCGAACAGGCACGTCAAGGTTACCAGCCCGGGGCGAGTGAAGAAGTACCATTGCCCGAAGTCGAGTTGCGATTGGCTTGTCGTTTGCACGAGGTCCAAGGTTGAGCCATTCTGCTTTCGGGGCTCGTCGATGCACCTGCAACATGCTGATGCATGCATTATCTCGGCCCGCCCTTCTCGACGACAGACCGCCAACCTACCCGAATTTCGAGTTGCGGTTTCGAGCGACAGCAACATCTCGTCTTCGGCACTTCTTGCCACAGTACAAGCAACGTCGCGCATCCCACTTCACAAACAGATCTCAACGCTGTACCGTGCAAAGGAGCCAGTCTTGGCCGAGCACGCAGGTGACTACGAGGAAACCTACCGTCAACTGCCGTCGGTGCTACGTGCTATCAATGTGGCCAATCCGGGTTCGATAGTGGAGTTGGCGAGTGACCAAGAAGGTCGTTTCTTCCGATCGTTCGTTTGTTTGGAGGGCACAGTGCGTTGCCTCCAATACTGCCAATGGGTCTATGGATTCGACGGAGCGCACTTCAAAAAGAGCAACACAGGCGTGGTGCTCACTCTGCTCACGCGAGACGGTGACAATCACAACTTTCCAGTGGCGTTCGCTCTTGTGGCACTGGACTCGGGGCAGCGTTAGCTGGCGCTTCAAGATCTACTGTAGAGCCGAACAACTGATCAGGCCGCACCAATATCGACTCGACACAACCAGCAACGCATCCGCACCTTCTATGTACCGAGGTTTATGGTACAATGGAAAATTCGGGTGGTACAATGTACTTGCTGCGAATGTGCACTAAACCGTTTGTGTACCGCTTGGTGCGTCGGCACAAAGTCTGCAATACTCTAGCGAAACACGAAAATGAGCGACGAAACCGCGGGTAAGCTGACGTGGTCTCGGGTCCAGGCTCTGCCGGAACTCGAGCACGAGCTGGAATAAATCGAGCGCGGATTACACAGGCTGCTGGATACGCATCAGAGGCTGCTGGATATGCATCAGAGGCTGCATAACTACGTTGCAGACGAGCTGACTGCTTCGACACTTCTAGCAGTCACAACCATGCGTGAAGAGCCAAGTCTGAACATGTCGTTCTCATACTACATTACAAGCCTGATCAACTACCTGCGTCGAGCGTCTCGCTAAGGTGTAGTCGGTTATACCTTTCGAATACAGGTTTTGGTCAAATGTGCATTGAATATATTGAGCAAGTTTATCTGAGTAGCTTCTGGATGACCTCGTCTAGGTTGTGGATCCTCATCTTGTCGTTGTGCGTCGCCTTCTCCTTTGTCAAATCACACAGAAGCAGGTGCAGCACATTTCCTCGTGCTCGGGCAGCTCGACGTCGGGGGGCAAACGGATGTATTGCTCGACCTTGCCGTTCATGGGCGTGGTGAGCGGCCCCAAAGATGTATGCGAACCTGCACAAGAAAGACTGAGGTGTGCGCCGCTAGATCATGCGCTTGGACAGCCCGCGCGTTGCATCCGCAGCTTGGACTGGGTAGTCCTCGTAGCACCGCGACATCCACCGTCGGAGCAGCTTGATGGATAGACTGTCGGCTCCACCATCGAGTAGCGCCGTCGCACCACCGGATCTGGATGACTGTGTTGAGTAGTTTGCGGGAGGCACACCTGCACGTTCCGCGGCCGCCTTGAGAGCTCGTGCCACGTCGGTTGAGGAGATGTCGTAGCAGAGGTGTCGGCTGGAGCGTGCTGCTGTGCTGATCGACGCCCTCGCGTTGAGGATGTGTCGCAGCGCCTTCACTGGGCTGAGAAGACGGTCGCCGGACGCGTGCATCGTTCGCCAAGCGCCCCGTCCAAACTGATCGTTCTTCGCGCCTTCGAGGCCGATCGTCACAGACGACGCGGTACCCGCTGTGACTCGGTTGCCTTTGTTGTCGGAGAAGGAGACGTTCTTTGCTTTGAAGCAGAAAATGGTGCGCTTGCCGCCGTCGCGTAGGTACTCCGATCTTCGTAGAAGGAAGAAGAAGCCGAGTACGACGCTGCCCCACAAGAGTCGATGACGCGGCCGAGTGAGGTCGAGCGTGCGGCGGAGGAGACGTAGAAACGCGGGCGTGACTGGCTGCTTCTTGTGAACTGGATCTGAGAGGCGACAAATGCCTTGGAGGAGAATGCGGAGTCGTGGCGTCTGCTCGATGGACACGCCAAGGAAGCGACGGTGATACCACCGAATACTGGCGAGCTTGAGCGTGATGGTAGAGTACGTGTTGCCGCGATTGATGCTGTTCCAGCCGAAGCGCCACAGGTACACTGCGAACGCTCTCGGCGCAGTGGCTCGAGCACACAGAGACCAGTGTCGGACGCGTCCATGTACACGTGGACTAAGGGCTTCTGCGGCGAAGCGAAGTGCGCGACAGGGATCCCGTTGAAGCGATCTGGCGTGGAGACGAAAATGCGAAACAACCGCAGATCCTCCGTGACCGACTCGGTGATGCGTCGCGGGCCGGAGCACCCACTGGCGTGGGCTTGTACCCGCTTGTAGAAAGCCCGAGCAGGAGGAAAGCAGACTACGATGTGTCGTAGGACGCCGAGGAGCGAGTCGAGTGTGCGTTTAGGCACGCTCGTTCCGAGGAGGCACGAGTCGATGAGGCGCATTGCCTTGTCGAGTTTTGACTGAGGGATGAACACGACAATGTTGTCCTCGTCTAGGGCACTACCCTCTCTCAGTGGCGACGGGGGCATCGGTGCGTCTCGCCCGTAAGAAAAAAGAGAAAAACGACAGGGAGGATTCGGGCCACGGCATTGTTTTGTTCTCGCCCATCGTGTCTCGTTCGGGTCAGAGGTTTGCTGCTGCGGGCCTTGTACGTAACTGGTGTCGGCAATGGTTGGCGCTGGGATACTGGCACCACCGGCGTCATGTTGAATCACATCGTAGTCGTCGTCGTAGGGGATCCAGCCGCTGTCCTCACCGTACATTGCGTCATTGTCGAACATGAGCGAGTCGAGGGTTGACCAGTCGATTGGTGTAGTCGGGGTCGCCGATTCGGTCACGAAATCCAACGAGTGCTTGGGTCAGCGCTCTGCGCGGCCGAAATCGGGAGAGTGCTTGATCTTGCGTTCTGGCTGCTGATGACTGCTAACTAGTTCGGCGCGGTCTGCAACCACGACATCGACCATTTCGGCGAGGACAGAGCGCACAATGTTCTCGACTGGGTCGTACGCTGCTTCTTCGTTGCTACTGGCAGAGTTGGCATCGACACTCATATCGTCGTCATTGTCTTGGTCTTCGGCGCCACAGTCATCTTCATCGTCGCCGGAGCCAAGATGGCACTGGCGTGCGTGGCGTGCTGAACGCGCCATGATGTTCGAGTTGATTGCATCGGTCAGGTCGCGAACAACACGTCGCACCTCCAGCATACGCTCGTGGAACCGCGCCGACGACAGTCTCGTGACGAGCATACCAAGAGGCTCCAGCTCTTTGAAGAATAATTTCTCTTTCTGGTACTTGGGCAACACCTTCGTGACGTCTCGATCTTCTTCTGTCAAGTGGAGATACACTGTAGGACGCGGCCGCACATTTCCGCGTTCGCATCGTCTGACTCATCAACATCGGAATCGTCATTCAAGATGAGTCGCATGCTCACACTGCGACCTTTACGCAGACTGGCCATCACGGATGGGTTTCACGTCGGTTGCGTTTCACTCTTTCGGTTTTCAACTCGAAAGGTTTGCATGCGTACTTCGTATATTTGTTATTTCTTGCACTGTAATTTACGGATCTGTGTTGACGGTTGTGTTGAATCAACACTGTTGATCGAGTGTCGTCACGTCGTATTGGGGTGTGATGGGCTGTGTTGAATCAAGGATCAACACTGTGGCTGGATCAACAGTCTATTGATCCAGCCACCAGTGGTGGCTGCCACCCCCTGCTCTGGAATGGAAGCTTTCGAACTGTCCAAGCGAAGCAACCATCTGCCACATACTAGTATTATAGTACCCCACCCATAATATCCTGCTTGCAACGTCAGCTTCGCAGCAACTTCCACAAACACAGCCCACAATCTATGGTATATCGTCAGTCTCGGACGAATAGGCACCACCATGGTGCCTAGGTCGTGGTGACCACGACCTATTATATCCTCATTCCTTCATTGTCACGGCATCCCGCAGTGCTCCCAGTGCAAGATCGTCGTAGCATCTTTCTTCACGTCAACACCCGGTCAAGATGGTCTTGCGTCTTTGGAAGAGTGCGCTGTTCACGGCGGCACTTGTGACGGGTGTCCACGCCTCGGAGCAGTTCCACCTGACACTCGCCGGCGATGGTTCGTCCGATTACTTTGTGGACTGGGTGACGCCGAAGAGCAACGACACAAGCCACGTCCCGGTCTCCCAGCTCTACGTCGGCGACTCGCCCACGACACTGAAGAAGGCGGTGGTTGGCGTGCTGAACGGTGAAGTCGAAGAGGAGCCTGGCACGTACGTCAACTGCTGGACCGCACGCCTCTCCAACCTCGTGCCGGACCAGCCAGTGTTCTACGCCGTGGACAAGAGCGCACCAACGCCATCCACACCAGCACCGACGACGGCCACACCAGAGCCAACGACTGCCACCCCTGCGCCAACGTCCACATCTCGTCCAATCTATGGAGATGCGTCGGTCACAGTTGAGGTTGAATCAGCATCCGTGGGGAATACCGGTACGAACGCTCCGATCACTGTTGGCGAAGTCCATTCGTTTGTGCCCAAGACAGCAGCCACAGACCTGACGTGGGCCGTTTGGGCTGACATGGGTGCTGCGATGCAGGGTGGATCGGCCGGTGTCGCTCTCCGTGCGCTTGAGACGGCGGTCAAGAACAAGGATTTCGATGCGATGCTCAACCTCGGGGACCTCTCGTACGAGCTCACGCAGGCAAACGGCAAGGACTACATCGAACGCCTCGCGCCCATCACGTCGCGCGTACCCATGCACGTCACAACAGGCAATCACGAGTACGACCATGCGCTTGCTCCCGAGTTCACCCTGCGCAACTACTACCGCCGCTTTGGGGGCCAGAATGCCGGTGTGGCGCAGTCGAGTGGATCCAAGTCGAACGAGTACTACAGCTTCAACCAGGGTCGTGTGCACTTTGTGATTCTCAACACGGAGTTGTACGGAGATGACCTCTACACCAAGCCAAACTCAGAGGGTGAGTGGGAGGTCGCGGACGAAGTGCAGCGCGCCAAGGATTCACTCGCTCAAGCCGCGTGGATGAAGGTGGACCTGAGCAAGGTAAACCGCGCGGAGACTCCTTTTGTAGTCGTCGGATCGCATCGTTGTCCGTTCCGCGCTCCCAAGGGGCTTGATAAGAGCGACAACCGCTTCGGACCGGAGATCGTGCCTCTCCTTGACGAGTTCAAGGTCGACTTGTACCTTTGCGGCCACGCGCACCACTACATCCAGTTCAAGGAGTTCACGCACATGAACTACACGATTCCACCGATCATTGTGAGTGGCGCCGCGGGTCTGGACGAAGGCCTCGACAAGTTTGAGGATATCAAGATCAACGGGTTCACGCCCGAGTTCCATTTTGAAGCGTTCGGCTACGGGTTAGTGAAAGCGACCGAGTCGGCACTCGAGTGGCGCTGGGGCTCGACCGGTGGAATTGATGCCGTCCCCACGGACTGGACTTATGTGCACAGCTACACGGTGCCTCGTCGTACTTTTAACTGAGCTATGACAAGTAGGCAATTCATGAAAACAACACGAAGTAATTCGTCTGTTCCCGAAATTAAAAAAAGGTGTTCATCACTGCTGAGCTGAGAACAGTTTCTACCTAGTCATTACAGCGAACGATGCCGAGTTTCGTGCGCTGCATCCAGGTGCATGAGGGTCTCACAATGTCACACTCCCTTGGATCGAGGGTTGTCCATGGTGCCTTGAGGAACTCCGTGCCGTGGCGTGACAGGTGAGTGCGGCGTGTCATATTGCACATAGCCAGGCCACATAATGTATGTCACTAAAACGAGGTCGAGGTGACCGTGGCAGTGGCCACAAGACAAACATAAAATGGGATCTCGCTTTGACGCCGAGTTCCGCGAGCTGCATCGAACGCTTCGCTATGTCGCGTACCCAGAGATCGACACCCCTCTGTGGGGTCTAGAAGATCCTAGTGCTGTGCTCTGGCTGCGCTGTGAGTCCCTCACTGCCACCAAGGACGATCAAAGTCGCGCGCAACAACAGCGTGGCCTTGAAGCACTGGAGCTGCTCGCGCGCCTCGCGTCGGTGGATTGGGTGAGATGCCGTACGCACATACTCGAGATATGGAAGGAAGGAGCCGCGGTGCTCGAGTTCGCGAACAACTTGTCGATCGTGGACGGCGATTACGAATCCAAGATCGCGTACGCTACCAGGCTGTCGGAGCTTCTGGGCCAGCAGCGCTTTAGGATTGGCGTCCAAGTGCCGTTTGTGCTTGCCCAGGAAACGTCGGGTGTCACCGACATCTCGTTGCTCTGTGATTCCATCGTCACGCGGGGCAGGTTCCGAAAGCCGTCGGACCAGTACCGTCGTCTGTGCTTGCCCGAGTTCTCCACGTTTCTGCGACACAAGATTATTTCCTCCTCCGCCAGTCAAAGCCAACCCAAGACGTGGAAGGGCCTCGCCTACGGATCGATAGTCTCTTGCTAGATCGGCATGCTGCAGCGATCGACGAGACCAGCCTACGCTACATCACAGCGCTTCACCAACTCGGTGTTTCATGCACGGCACTTCCCGAGTTACACCACCGCCCACCGCGTGAGGTCGTGATCGAGAGTCTACAGTCGCTGCTGGAAACACAGAACGGTAGCGATATCACCAAGTGCGTTGAGAAGATGGCGGTGTCGACGCTGCTGACGCAACTCTTGCTTTCGGCTCATTTCTCGGCCATGTACGCGAGTCATTCGCTTCGTGAGCTCAGCCTCCGCTCGGAAGGTAATGAAGACGAAGGAAACTATTGAGCGTGGTTTATGTTTGCCGTGATGCAAGGCCGAGCACCGATCCAGCGACTGGATGTGTCTGCTGAGTTTCTTCATTCGAGTGACATTCAGCAGATGCGACGAGCTTTGAACAAAGGCAATCTGCTTGGTCACTTGCTGCGACCAAAATTAAGCCAACCTACGCAAGGCTTATCCGAGACAGAACCAGCGTTGGTGACGGCGGCCACCTTCTGCCTGGATGTCGAACCCAGCCTCAGCAACACTATCACGCTAGACCAACCACACCATGATCTGCCAATGGCGTACCGATCTGGTTGCTGGCTTCGTGTGTTGTTGCCTGGTTGGGGCCCGGCCTGGGTACACGACGATGCAAGGACGATCCAAGAACAGACAGTGTCTCCACTCAACGATGCGCCACGCAAGCCGGTGACTGAGATTGCGATCTCATTTTTGACCGACGAGTCGATGCCATCGACGCTCCAGTTCCTGGAACTGCTTGGCCGCGACGTTCGCCGGCTTCATATCAGCAAACTCATTGGCAACGCTCAAATGGGTCAGTGGTTCCAGCGGCTGCTCGTCTCGTGCGCGCACTTGGAGGACCTTGCGATCAAGAACGTCGACTTGGATAGCACCCAATTTATCGTGGACAGCTACGCCAGAGGATTTTGCAGAATCAAGCGACTCGCGTTCTATGGCGTCCGGGTGCACGGCCATGCCGGTGGAGATGACGTGGAAGAAAACACATTGCTCCCGATCCTCGAGGCTCTAGGTGACGAGCATCATGCCATCACCAAGTACCTGGACCACATCACACTGAGGGCCAGCGTCCCCGTGTCCAACGATCTACTCAACAAGGCAGCGACGATGCTCGACAAGAACGATCGGCTCCTGAGTCTGAACGTATCGACCTCAAATCTGACCCTAGGGCTCGCCGACTGGATCCGTCACGTCGATTCTTTTGCGGCCAAAGGCAACACAGTGCTGACACGTCGTCGTAGCCGATTCTATCTCAAGAAGCAGCTCGCGTTCCTCAGTGTCACCATGAGTCGCAGCGGTGCAGTGCTGGCCATGGACACCTCTGTCATTGCCCGAGTGTTTGAGTTTGCGGCTGAGAATGCGTGCCGCCGAGTCTCGCTGACAAGGATCTAACAGCACACACGGAAATCCTTTTCATCATTGTGTATTCAGTGATAACCGATTGACACGAGGGTGGCGCTGTCTGGCATGAATCCACGACATTTTAATGTCATTAAAATGACAGGTCACTATACAGAGGTGTATCGTTCGTATCAAGGCGCGAGAATACATTATTCTCGAAAAAGCCTATAAATTATTTTGTATGCGTAATTTATTCGGAACCAATTGAGGCTGACTTGAATGCGCTCGTGGCTGGGCGTGAAAGACTGTGTGGATCTCAGGAGAAACGCCGCAGATTGTCCTCGACAAGATGAACAGCGGTCCAGGAATCGCATACTACGCCCCTACCTTTTCATCGGAATGCACATCAACAATAGCACGACCATGGGGCGGTTCGTCGAGCGATACTCACTCGAGAAGACGGACAAGATGGGCATCTGACAGAACTGGGCGTTGAAGACGCCGCGATGAAGACATATCCGGACACTGAGCCCCGCAGCAGTGTGGTCACCGCGTCAGCTACGAGCACTTTCGAGAGCGCGCGATCGCAGAGAACAACGTTACAGACCCTGAACGAATCGCGCGGTTGCGATCACGAATGTCCACGATCTGTTTCTCTCGTGACGGCTGCCTCGAGTTGTGCAAGGAGCGACTCAATACCGACTGGCTGGCGACCTTTGATCGCTCAGGACTGTGCCAGCGTCGAGTTGTATCACAGAGTATCCTGAACCGACAAGGGTACGTCGACTTGCGGTGCATCGGTGAGGGCATCAGGACAGACACTATGTCGATCAAGATCACCGAGCCAATTATGCGAGCCGACGGGTAGACATTCGAATACCACCACATCAAGAAGATTGCGAACCCCGGCGCAGTCGTCGCGTGTGTTCTCGGCGGTCGCATCCCACAGAAAGAAGAGGAGCCATTTCCGAATGTCTTCTTCGACCTACTGGATAGCGGCGCTAACGCGATCATCACGACGACGTTCAGTCGCGGGACCGAGAAGGTACTGGTGAACGTGTACACGCTGGTGTCGCTGCTCGGGTGCACACTGTACTCATTCTGGGTCATCCAGTGCGTCACGCGAGTGCTTCGCACGATCAAACGAGCAAAGGCAAAGACATTCTCGGATAACCAGGCGGCAGCACAACTTCTGGACAGTGTGTTTACTGTCAACTTCGTGACCGTGGCCCACGGCCACAACATCCAGCTCTCGAAAGCGATCCTCTGGGTCAACTTGGTCACGTGGTATATCGGAGCGGCCGACAGCAACTGCACGTGGTGGATGGATGGTGTGGACCTGTGGACACCAGGATATTAACTGAGTCCCAGTGACTCGCCACCCTACGCATGCAAACCTGGCCAGCTTGTCGAGCATCTCACGCCACCAATCGGCTTTGTCCGCCTGCTCTCGATCTCGTACAACTTCTACAGCCTCACAGCGCAGCACGAAATCTTCCGTGGCGCTACGCGATACGCGAGGCCGTTCATCGCACCGATCATTCTCTTCGGACTCCTGCCTACGTTCATCGGGTCGCTTCTGATCACAGGAGTCAACCGCATGCGCCTCCAGTGGGAGATTCCACCCGGCATGCATAATCAACTACTGCTCGTGCTGCTGTGGACCGTGTACCTCTTCAGATTCCACGCGCTGGTTCAGAATGCGACGCTCGGGCGGCTATACGTCGAGATCATCTGCCTGTTCAACCTATGCGGCAAGCAAAAGGTCAAACCAAGAAGTACAACGGAGACACTGGTGGGCTCGTACTACCTCACACTCCCGCAGTATGTGAATCCCGAGGCCACTGAATGGGTGCCACTGAGTGTGGCGATGGAGTCGGAGCATTTCGACTTCACGTGACTGAATTTCACCACACGAAAGTACTCATTCAAGCACCAAATCGAAGGCCACGTGCACAAGAAGAAGGCGCCTTCAGCTCCGAAGTGGGTCCTCGACCAAGATGAATTCTGCTTTTGGTAGTTTTCGTTTTTTGGAGTTATGGATCTGACAAAACAATACAGTGTGGATGATCTCTAAGCCCACAGGCTGGAAAGGTCCGACTCGGTGAGGCAGCTCGCATTGTCGTCAGTGAGCTCAAGCGGTTCGTAATCGCTAAGCAGCAGCATCAGCTGATCAATGAGTGCGTCGTCATCCTCGTGGCCCGCAGAAGACCTGTCCTCACCAAGCATCAACTCATCAAACAAGTCGACGTCGAACCATTCACTGTCAGCTGGAGGTGGTAATGGCGTACGTTCTGGTGGCGTGAACTCGGTGGTCGAGGTTGGGAATGATGTCATAACTGTGGAACCGCGCCGCCGCCGCGCGATCTTCTCACGGTACTTTTGCGCGTGGGTCATAGTCTGCCGTGTGCTCCGAGTCCCGACGTGGCTGGCGATTTTCTTCCATGGCCCCGATGGAAACCTCTCAAGTGCGTGCAAGAAGCGGTTGTGCTCGTCGACGGTCCAGGGAGTGCCTGGTCGACGCGACTGTCCTTTGACGGGTGGGGCGTTCGGCGGCAGACGGATGAGCCGGATATCAAGCGAGTCTTGGTCGAGCTCGAATAAAGCTTCTTGCACTTGGTGTGTGATGGTCATGTCGTCTGTATACGCGGGGGGGGCTGTACACCGAGTGGGTCAATTGGGAAGTGAGTCTTGCTGCCTTGCTTCGGTTTGCGCTGAATAGTCAGACGCCATTGACGAAAAGTCGATGGCTACTCAAGACTCAGCATTGGACATGGACATCATTGTCTGCCAAAGTACAGTGCTGATTGAAAGCATTACTGTACTTTGGCATACAGGGATGTCCATGTATCCATGCTGAGTTTAATCAGCACTGTACTTTGGCAGACAGTGATGGCCAGTGGATGCTGACATGGCTACTCGTCGGCTGAGACAATCGTTCGTCTGAGAACAGCTCGGCCGAGCCACGAGAGCTGATTTAAAAGTGCACGCGCAAGCGTGATTAATCCCAGTGTGGCGTATACAGCGTCGTTACGGACCGGGATTGGCGATGGGTGTATACAGCCTTAGCGCAGTGCGGAGGCTGTGGTGGTGACTCGATGGGGCTGGCTATGCACGGATAGAGTTGAAGAGCTCCAATGCGAAGGGATGCGCACATCACCACAATACCAAAAGTGGGTGTGTTGTTTTGCTGTGACGTTCAGCCACAAACCCACCGCAACCCAGAGCATGGCTTCATACTAAAAGCTCCACGGACACTGAGCAATGTACAGCTGTACCGGTACTGTGCCCCGTACGTTGAAACAAGGGCAAATCTTCACCCTCTGCTACAGTACATACACATCTTCACGTGGATACGACTGAAGAGTTTGTGGCTGCTGAGCGATGAGTGCGGGAGCGTTACCTACGCGTGGCTATTCATACCGGTAGTGACTTGGCTGGTTGCAAGCGACAGTTGCGAACACTGGGATGGATGGTCAACGACTCTGGCACGGGCGGTGTCTGAATTCGCAACTGTACTGTAGGGCTACACACGTTCAAGGAAATAAAGGCAAAGCCACGATGCTGACTCATCAGCAGTCGCCAGTTTGCAAGTTTGCTCACAGCACCCAATTCAGCTGACATCACCATGACGATCACATCTGAAGTACAACGCCAGCTCTTTGCGAGCAGCAACAATAGTATGTGTAGCCAAGTCGTTCGGCTTCCTCCATCCCATGTTGCTGCCTCTGAGGGCAAGACACGACGCAGTGCACGCCAGTGGACAGTGGCCGAGCATAACCGGTTTCTAGAAGGACTAGAGCGATTCCCGAACGGCCCGTGGAGTGCCATTGCTGAGTACGTTGGAACGCGTACCACAAAGTAGACCATGACCCACGCACAGAAGTACCGCCAGCGGATCGCCCGTCACCAAGACACTGAGCAGTATCTTGCCTCTACTGCGGTCAACTCCAACGTACAAACGAGCCTCGACCTATCGTGCCCGATGCCTGTGGGCCACCATAGCCCAGCGCTGCTTGGCGAGCCGTGGGATGAGTTGGATCTCGCGATACTTGCGCAAATCCTATCTGATAGCGAAGAAGGCCTACAGAGCGTACAGAGCACCGCAGCCTGGATCCTAATTTTGACGGTTGCGTACGTACATCGTGTCTCACACTTTTCGGCGCGAACCTGTGTATCCTTTATTTAGTCGAGGTTGGAACGAGGAGTATTGTTCTGACTCACTCATTATACAGTCGCATTCTCCCCAGCCCACTGTCGTGAATGATACGTGCGATTCTTGTTTGTACAAAATAGGCGAGGCGGTCCAGCCATGACCAGGGGTGGAAGGCGAAGCGATGGTGGTGAAGATTGCTCCGAACGGGTCGCCGGAGCATACGCTGATCCAGACCTTCGATCAACGTACGAGTGCACATACCCACGAGGACAGCCGCCAAGCAAGTGCTGTCTCGATGGATACTCGCAAGAAGAGCGCGCGACGGCTGCACGGAGTTGTGTAAGGAAACCATCGCCCCCAACTGGTTGACGAGCTTCGACCGCTCGGGACTCTGCCAGGAACGAGTCGACTCCCAGGGCGTTCTCAACCGGCAGGGATATGAGGACTGGCGATGCATCGATGAAGGCACTGGGACGGGTAGTCTTTCGATGCGAGTGGCTGAGCCGATCAAACGCTCGAACGGCTCGACCTTCCAGTACTCTCACGTGAAGAATGTGGTGGATCCTGGCGCTGTCGTTGCGTGTGTTCTTGGTGGTCGAATCCCACAAGCTGGTGAGGAGCGGTACCCGAACTTAATTTTCGACTTGCTCGATAGCGGTGCCAACACGATCACTACAACAACGTTCAGTCGCGGGACGGAGAGGGTGCTTGTCAACCTCTACACGCTGATGTCGTTGCTGGGCTGTGCCATTTTCTCAATCTGGGTCGTGCAGGGCGTCATGCGAGTCGTTTGGTTGGTGAAACGAGCCAAGGTCGACGGACTCTCTGACTACCAGAGCAGTGCCCAGCTGCTTGATAGCATTGTCACGGTCAACGTTTCCACTGTAGCCCATGGTCGAAAGATCCAGCTCACAAAAGCGATCCTCTGGGTCAACTTGGCCACGTTGTCCATCGGTGCAGCTGATAGCAACTGCACGTGGTGGGTGGACGGTGTGGATCTGTGGACACCAGGATATCAACTGAGCCCAAGTGATTCTCCATACACAAACCTGGAGGCTTTGTGGATCATCTCGGCGAGCTGATCGGTGTGGTTCGTCTCCTCTCGATCTCGTACAACTTCTACAGTCTCACGGCACAGCACGCCATCTTCCGCGGGGCGACACGATGCGTTCGGCCGTTTGTCGTTCCGATCTTGTTGTTTGGGCTGCTACCGACGTTATTTGGTTCGCTGGTGATCACCAGTATCAACCACATTCGCATCGAGCTTGGCATCCTGCTGGGTATCCACAACCAGTTGCTCCTTGTGCTGTTGTGGGCGATTAACCTCTTTGTGTTCCACGCGATGGTTCAGAATGCGACGCTCGGACGGCTCTACGTGGCGCTCATAAATGTTTTTTGCAAGTACAATCTGTGTGGCAAGCAAAACGTCAAGCCAGGCACCACCGCTGCAGCACTCATCAGCTCCTACTAAATTTACCTCACGTAACCTCAGTACGTGTCCAAGACCGAGACCGAGTGGATTTCATTGAGCATCGCGAAGGAGTGTGAACGCTTCGACTTTGACAACCTCGACTTGATGACTCGAAAATACTCGTTTAAAGACCAAAACGAAGGAGCTTCAGGGAAGAAAACTCTCCCGATTCCGCAGTGGGTGCTTGAACAGGATGCATTCTTCTTCTACTAGCCGACACTACCGAGCGACAGAGACGTCAGCAATACCAACTCAATTCTCTGGCTTACTGTCACGATCTGCTACTGGGAGTAAGCCGAGATCATTTGGTCAACTACGAATGCACAGTACGAGAGTGAGACCATGAAACCAACCCCACGAGCACGAACTGCGACCACACCTGTTTCCCGATCACTTCTTCTTGGCCTCCTCGATGATGATAGTGCGATACGCGGTGTCTGGTTCGGACTCCACTGGCAAGGTAGTGAGCGCTTGACCGTGGTGCTTCAGCAGACCCGACCACTTGGAAGAATCGCTGGTCTCTACGTGGAAGGTCTTGAGCACAGAGTTGTCACGGAGTACACTGGTCACAAACTCGTCGGTCATCGGTGTGTGCTGCCACCACGTACCCACTCGCAAGAGCTCGATGTGGCGCTTCATGGTATCTTCCTGAGCGAGGAGTGCGAGGAACTTGTTGAAGCCTTCAGTGTCGACGGTGTTGACCGAGAGATCCAAAGCCGAGATTCGACTGCCGCTGCGATAAGCTTCGCTGAACACGTCGAGCGACTTGAGGATTCCCCCGGTCGGATGCTTGAGACTCTTGAGTCCAGGGAAATGCTTCACGGCGGCTTCAAGAGAGCGTACGTCTCCGGACGTGACACACAACGCTTCCAACGAACTTCCGATGATGGAGCCGAAGAGTTCCATAACTGCAGCACCATCAAGCTCACCGCCATGTGAGAAGAGGTCAATCTTCAGGGACTTGAGGATCGTGGACGGCTTGCGATGTTCAAGATCGGGTTGAGCTGCTCCGTTTGTGGCCTTTGTGACCTTGCGCTTCTTGTTTGGAGCGTCCTGGCGTTGGATCGTGCACAATCCAAATCCAGCGAGATAGACAATAATGTTCTTGCTGGAAGCGTCATCGTGGACGACAACGCCATTCCACGGGCCTGGGGTCTTCAACTCCTTCGATGCGAACCAGGACGAGCCGGACCAACACGAGGTCACCTCGGTTCCTTTCTTGACCGTGATGGTCGAGGTCGTAGGTTGCTGGAGTGGTTTGCCCTTGAGGAATGAGCCGAGCACGCCAAGAGCATCGTCGGCCGTGCTGATTTGCTTCATCGCAGGGACTGCTTGCTTGTGCACTGGAGTCGGCTCGATGTCGAATCATTCGATCGAACTCGAGTAGTTCTTGTTAAGTACAGCGTACGCCAAGATGGCTCCAAACCGGCTATCCTGGCTGATGTCGTCGCTGCTCTTCATACTCCACAAACTCACACGAACCGCCTTGAGTCTCGTCGCATCACGTAGAGCCATCATCAGCGGCATGCAGAGGTCTTCACGACAGTAGGCAGACGGGAGGTCGAGTTCTTGGATCTGCGTCGTGAGAATCTTCTTGTTCGCAGGTCCTTCGACACCGCAGAGCATACACACGAACGCCGCCCACGCAGGACGAACCTTCATGACCTCCTTGGCGTCGTACCCGAATCGACCAGGGAGGGTCAACGTGCCGATCGGGACGTTGTCGACCTCGAGAAGCCGCTCGAGGTCCTTCAGCATTGGCGACATCAGGATGAAGTTGATCAAGTTGATATCCACCTGCTCCAAATGGATCGCCGGTACGTTCGGCAGCGACTTGTCGAAGTCGCAGTGAGACTCGCGGTGTTTTTCGTAGCACAGCATGCCCATCAGCATCTCCATGATGCACTTGATGATCGTCTTCTGTCGATCCTTGCCCACGTCTCCCGGTTCGAGCTTGAGCTTGATGCGTGAGCTGGGCAGCGTCGCCACGTCAATCTGCTTGGCCGATAGCACCGCGTACATCTTCTTGAGCTGCGACTGGAACGATGCACTCCAGTTACGAAGACGGAAGAGATTCTCGAACGCGAAATGCTCTTCAGGGCGAATCGACGGCGGCACCACGACCACAAACTGGCACGGCAGTCGCTGCTGCGTGGCCACACCGTCCTTGATTAGATGCATGAAGGGAGTTAGCTTGAAACCCGTCGTCTTGATCAATCGCACAACCCATGCGTCGTAGGCCACATGCGCCATGATGCTTTGCAGCACGATTGCCTCACGGATCTGGTACTAACGCGTCTCCAGATCCTCACGGCGGGCAGCGCTGTCCTCAATCGAGACATTGAGCCACCAGTCGCTTGGATCGCAGCGGCCGAGGCTTCCGTCGTGTGCGTCGAAGCGCGTCGGATCGTCGACCGTCACGAGGCCACGCAGTTGGTAAAAGGTCGCGTCCATGAAGCTCCAGTCGATGGCATTAGTCGCTGGCGCTTGGGCAGCGCTGACGCCTGCGCAGTCGCTTGCTGTGTACAGGTCGGTCAGCACCATGGCGGCGTAGAGATGGAGGACTCGTTGACGTGCGACCTTGGCTTCCTTTTGTCGAATGCTTCCCGCGTGCCTGCCCCCTTTGTGTTTTGAAGTTGAAGGGGTATAGTGCCTCCGATGGCACCAATAAAACTCGCGCCAAAATGAAACCGTGACCATTTGAATACGACCAATCAAACATTACTATTTAAACTATCCCTCGTCTGATTGGCTACTGTGATAGTGTCTCTTAACCTGTGGTCTACTGTACTCGTGCTTCTATATTTTGTGAGAATAGGTATCGTATATCATGGAAGAAGGAATGTTTGTCCAAGGAATGCACAACGTGTGGCATGTCCGAGCACCAAGCTTGGTGCAGCTTCGGCCGTCCAAGCTCGGCTGTCGAATAAGTCGAGGGTGTCGCCATGAGCTCATCACTGCGAAGTACCTCAGTCGCGCGCAGTCGATGATGTGACCACCTCGTTCACCACACAACGAAATTCGTCCCTCCTTGCGCTGCTCTCTCTCTCTCTCTCTACTCAGGCTACTCGGGTATTAGAATCGTTCGCCGAGCTGGTCCTGCGTCACGGTCTCGTCGGTGTTTTCCGCAATCATCTTGAGCGCCATGATGTCGTCGTTCACATTGCACACGGTCGCGAAGCGGTCCACCAAAAAGTCGACCGCGGCCACGTACACAAATGTGGACGGCATCTCACTCACACCGAACACGGTCGAGTAGATCGTCGAGATGGTCACCAAGCCAGCCGCTGGGATCGGCGGCGTACCAGCACACGACAGCAGCGAGAGCACAAAGATTCCAACGACGTGGAGTGCATTGATCTTGTCGCCATTACCTGACGACTCGGCGAGGAAGATCACGGCGATCGGGAAGTAGAAACCCGCGGCCGAGAGGTTGGACGTCACGCCGATCGAGATCACAAAGTTGGCCAGCGAGTGCGAGCACACACGAGCCTTCTTGACACAAGTGAGTGTCACTGGCGCAGTGGCGAGCGACGATGAACACGCAAACGCGAAAATGTAGGCGCGCAGCATGCCACGCATGTGGTTGTACGGGTTGCAGCGGGCCATGAGAAATACGATGGCCGGGAGCAGCACCAGCACCTGGAGCAGCGTGGCGGCGACGACAGCGGCGACGTACACGTACACATTACCTGACTGGCGCAGTGCATTCTGGTTCGTGGCGAAGGTGCCGGCGATGATGGACACGACCGCCACGGGCGTGAGCCA
Organism: Pythium chondricola; assembly: GCA_023337575.1. Classification (NCBI taxonomy): domain Eukaryota; phylum Oomycota; class Peronosporomycetes; order Pythiales; family Pythiaceae; genus Pythium; species Pythium chondricola. Next base: position 21,669 of record JAADXF010000064.1, read on the forward strand.
GATCGTCCATTCCAATGCGAGGAAGAAGGCGTTGCGAAGCTGGAGCAGCACGAGGTACAGGTAGTTGACGCGTCGCGACTTGGTGAAGTAGCTACGGCCTGCGATCGAACCGAGCACCATCGCGAACGTGATGATCGAGAGCAAGTCGCTGTTGGCCATCGATGCGAGGATGTTGCTGCTGACGATGGGGGTGATCATACCCATGATCTGGTCGCCAAGTGACAGCTCTGCGATCTGGTTCTTGGTGTTGACCTTGACGACACTGTTGACGTCGAGGATCGTAAACAGAGAGGCTGGTGATGAAGAGACAGACGCGGTGTCCAGACACGCGATGGATTCATTGGCCAGCATCGCGACGGTCTGGTTGTTCGGGCACAGGAAGCCCATCACCTTGTCGGTGGACTTTGCGGCGGCGTCCATGTCTCGCTGAAACAGCGGACGGAAGAGCAGACCAACGCCCACGCCCATGGTCACGGTCACCAACCAGAAGATGAAGAAGACCTTGGCCGTTTGCAAGCCAACTACCGACACTTTGCCCACAAACACGATGTCACCGATGGCCACAGCCACGGAACAGAAGACGTAAGGCACCACGAGACACTTGAGCGCACGCAGGAAGAGATCACCCGGCAGACTGACCCACTGTGCCGCGAGCGCCGACACTTCGAAATGGCTCAACAAGACACCCAGTACGACACCGGCCACGACACCAATCATAATGTACGTCACCGAGATCTTGAGTCCACTGCTGGCACCGGCGTACCGGTTCGCCTGGGCGCTGTCAGCGTCGGTGGACGACTCGCTGTCCGAGTGGCGCAGCATTGGGTAGCTATCAGCCGTCGGGTTGCCCAGAATATCGTACCGGTTGCGGTGGGTCGGCTCCGTGCTGCTTGTCGTCAGGTTCGTGCTTACACTGGGCTTGCCGCTGGTAAAATCAGTACGTGGCAGTCCTTCGTCGTTGGCAAAATCGACCTGGGACGATGCCCGCGTGGTAAAGTTGGTGCGTGGTGATCCGCCGCAGAATCGGCCATTGCCGCCGCCGCCAGTGGTCGTGAAGTTTGTGCGTGGGGACGCCGGCGCGTCGCCACGTGACCGGAAGTCGGTACGTGGCTCGGAGCCCTGGGACGACACGATGGAGCCACGCCCACGAGGGAGTCGCCTGGCTTCGTTGCTGCTGGTCGTGCTGCGGTAGCCTGTCTGGGACGGCGTAGACACGATCGAGGTGGCTGGGTACAGCTCGCGCTGTTGGCGTTCATCGAGCAGCACGAGTCCGTTCATTGGGCTGACTACGGTACTGTACACTACGGGTATTAATAGTGTGGGTGCGGTGCTGTGCTCGACGTCAGCTTGGAAAGTGTGTGTGGCGGAGTGGAATGGAATTGTTGATGGTGGTGATTCAAGAGACTGCTGTCGTCATGGTCGAGAGCGTGATGTATTAAGTACCTTGTACAGTATCCGGATATGGAGACAGCTGACAGTCGCTGCTTGCACAGTAACGCAGCAAGGTGTCATGGCGAGCCGCACCACTCAGCTGATGGTGACAAGTGACCAACGCGAAATGGCTCCGGCTCTTCGGGTCGGATAGCTTGGAGTGATTGAACTGGCAGTGGGTTTGATGGCAGCAAGGCATCGTCCTCGACGACGCGCCACGTTGGTGTGCAACACATGGAGATGGGGACCGATCTGTTTTCTAGGACAGTACCGTATCGGTTGAATCCCGGTATGGAACGACGAACGATTGCCGATTGCCGATTGCCAATTGCCAATTGCCTGACCGGAGTGCAAGCGGTGAACTGTGACTTTCTCGAACGAAGTCGCGCGACCTAAAGTGAAGAGCAATGGGCTACAGTGCCGGTATGCACAGAGGGTATCAATTGGGTAAAATGTGAGTCGGGCGAGTGTACTGTACAGGCAGAGTCACCAGGTCACCAGTTCATCCTGTACACGCCACACTCTCTAAATGGAGACAAACTAGAGAACCGAGAGCACCAATGCTGCACGGTGTAGCCTGCACCGACTGTCCGACTGACTTTTTATGACCATGCGGTGACTGTTGGAGGTTTCAGTAACTTCCACACGTCACATTGTACCCATTCCACAATCACTCTTTCGATCTCGAATTCACTTGATACAGTAGGCAACTAACGCAACTTGCGACATGTGTGGCGTGCTTCGTCCACCACGAAGTCCGACGGAAAAAGTTTCCACGGCAGACGCTGCACCCAAAGCACCAAACCGTCCACGACGACTCTTCTCTCGGTGTGGCCCACACAGAGCGCGTCCCCACACTGTGGGGACGCGCTCTGTGTTGGGACATGAGCTTGTTCTCTTAGCTCGTGCATACCGGTACTACAATTGTATCGCTATCGACGCAACAGTTTACTCGAGCCAACTTGCATGCACTGTATCACGAATCGAATACATCCCTTACTGATTGATTGTGAACTGCGGAAATGAGTCGACCTACACTCTCCAGTGGTAGATACTTTCTTGGAACGATGGTTTCAGCCAATTCTGTCAGTCTCAAGTGTGGTTGATTGCGTCGTCAAAAGAACTTGAGGACCATCACTTTCAATGTTAAAAGTAGATATTTCCGCCTCTTCGACCCATTTTACACCCATTGCACATGTCACTATTTCGATTTGTCGCACTCCGCCCTCCCCGCCCCATTTTTCCATTCTCCAAAAAGCGCGAAGGCAATGGCGATGGACCGACGCGGTGCGTCGGCGCCCATGCTCGTGCGCGACGGCGTGCTTGCGCTGCCGAACGTCCCGAACGTAGTGCTGCTCGCGAATGCACGCGTCGTACTGTGGGACACGGTCAAGCGCCGTGCAAATCGCCTGGATCTAGGCGATATTCGAACACTCGTTTCCCTTTTGGAGACCGGCGCAGACAAACAGAAAGAAGACGCAGCGGCGGTCATAGCGAACCTCGCGTGCGACAGAGACAACCGCGAGGCGATGGCGTCGACAGACGCTGTCTTTCTATTGGTGCAGATCCTACGCGTTGCCCAGAGCAAAGGACACCTCGGTCTCAACATGCTGATGCTGAAATCCACCCGCGCGATCTCGAATCTCACGTGGCAAAACAGCAACACACAGCAACAGGTCGACGAGTGTGATGGTATTCGAGTCCTTGTGGATCTACTCGGCGGCGTGGGGCGTGGCAGCGTCGACGAAGAGCTACATGACGAAGCTGTGACGGCACTGAATCATATTTTCGATAGCGAAGCCGTCGCGGGGAAAGCAGACGCGAATGCAGTCGGAGAACAGCTAAATCGACTCGTGCAGCGTGGGTCGGAGACACAGCGAGGGCATGCGACATGGTTGCTGGCCAAGATCGCGTGCCATACGATGCGAGACACGGTACCACCAGCTCAGCTCGTGGATTTTCCTGCGCTCGTGGAGATGCTGTCAAGCGAATCGATCTCCCATTCGATGCAGGCGGCGGCCGTGCTTAGGAGGTTGTCCAAGGACTCGGAGAACAAGTCAAAGATTGTGGTTGCCGGTGGCGTGGCACCGCTGATCGCGTTGCTGATGCGTGGTTCGGAAAAGGAGAAGGTAGACGCAGCGTGGACACTGGGCGAGCTCGCGTGGAATGCGTTTAGCGAGTCGCAGATCGCCAACGCAGGCGCGATCCCACCGCTTTTGGCGTTGTTGCAGAGCGACAGTGTTCGAGAACGAGAGGGAGCGGCGTGGGCACTACGGCATCTCTCCGGCACGACCGAGAATCGGAATCGCATCGGTATTTCTCTCCACGGAATCCACAATCTTGTGAACGCTGTTCGAACGACGGATTCGACCTGTGAACGGGTGCACGCGATCGCAACGCTCAAGAATTTGGCGTGTCAGAGCGAGAACCAGTCGGCAATCGCTGCCAGTGGTGGGATCCCCGTGCTGCTATCCGTTGTCAAGAAAGGTACACAGAGCAGTGTAACTGAGGCGCTGGCGGCATTACGAAATCTCGTGCGACTCAACCAGATCAATCAAGCGCAGTTCGTCGCCGGAGGTGGCATCGTTCTCATGGTTGGCGCACTCCTCAACGGCTCAGAAACTCAACGTGTCCACGCCGTCGCAATGCTCGCCAACCTGGCCGCAAACAAAGAGATGCAGTTCGAGATCATCGCGGAAGGAGTACTCTCGTGCATTCTCCCGCTCACGGAGTCGGACGACTTTGCGCTGCTGGAGCAGGTGCTGCTTCTCATCCGCAACCTGATCTGGGCGAACGAATCAATCCAGCAACGCATCGGCGCCAGCGGTGTGATCCCACGCATCGCCGCAGCGTTGAAGCTCGACGTGGAGGGCTGCCAAGGAGTGAAGAAGCAAGCAGCCTCTGCATTGAGAAACCTCGCGTGGCACTGCCCTGCCAACCAGAGCCGCATTGAAGAAGCCCACGGTGTCGTTCACTTACTACGTTTCCTCAGTGCCCGCACTGGCAGCGGCCAGCGTGAACATGCAGCTGGTGCGATCGCGAATCTCTCATGGAATAACGAGCGCGTCCAAGAGGCCGTGGCGATGATGAAGGGTCTGCCCGTGTTGACGGAACTCGCGGCACGAGCCAGTGACAAGGTGCAAGCCCAAGCCAAGCTCGCACTCCGACAGTTTGTTTTTCAGGATGACAAGAAGGTGCGCCGAGCAGCACCAAAAGTCGTTGACAGTCTTGTGCGGCTGCTTCAGTCGTCGAGCCATGCACCGTCCCATCAGCAAGCGTCGTGGATGATTGCGAACCTGGCTTGCAGTGCGGACAACAAGGAGGATATCGTGCAGTCTGGTGCGATTCGACCGCTGGTCGGACTCCTCTCGAACGGCGATGACCGTGTGAAACAGTATGCGGCTTCAGCGATCGCGAACTTGGCCAGTTCGCCGGAACACAAGCTGCAGATCATAGAAGCCGGCTCCGTTCCGCCATTGATCGAGCTTGTGGCCAAGGGTACTGACGGGCAGAAGAAGAACTCAGCCTGGGCTTTACGGAACTTGGCTTGGAGCTGCACCGACGGCCAGAATGCGATTGCAGCAGCCAACGGTATCAAGCCTCTGATTGGTCTCATTGGAGCTGGCAACGATGCCCAGAAAGATCATGCAGCCGCCGCGCTGGGGAACGTGGCCTGCAATGACGCCAACCAGGTCAAGATTGCCGCTACAGGAGGCATCGAAGCGTTGGTTCAGCTCGTGTTTGCCGGTACAGACTCGCAGAAACAGCAGGCAGTGTGGGCCATCGCCAACTTGGCGCTCGCCGCGAGCAATCGGTCACGCATCACTGAATGCGGAGGTATCGCAGCCCTCGAGTACGTCCTGGCAAATGGAGGCTCGCAGCAGCAACGAGGCGCAGCGACCGCCCTAGCTCGTCTCAACGACCCGGGTCGCCTTGTCCACCCTTTATCGGTGGATTCGTCCCACGCCGTGTTCCGCACATTGAGTGAAGGCTCCGAAGACACTCTCAACATGCCTCCGCCTCAACACGTGGAGCTGGCGCGTGGGGGAAGCCTCCAAAGTCGAGCATCAGATACCCACGCGTTGCTATCGCAGCAATCACCCGACGAGCAGCAAGTTGGACGAGCGTTGTACCGATCGATCAAGAGCGTCCCGACTATCGTCACCAGATCTCCAACCGTGTCGATCGAGCCGATGAGCCCGCCAAACCGATCGCCTACCGAGCAGCATCGATCGGATACGGCCCAGTTCTTCAAGCTGCAGTCGGTTCAAGAGGCGAGCGACTTCAAGGACGAGAACGAGCGCATTGTCATTGGTGCCGCGATGCCACCGAACGACATGAGCAAGTTGCAGCTCAGACACGTGCAGAGTTCCGCGCCGCAGAAACGCGTCGCATACCGTATGCCACCAAGTCCGCTCGAACAAAGCCGGCTGAACCGGCCGCTGCTTCCACAACCAAGCACACTCGGAGACCTTCTGGATCCGCTGGGAGGCATGACGCCACCGAGCAATCCAGCAAAGCTCCTGCGCCCAGTGTCTCATAACAAGATGAAGAACGGTGCTACAACAATGAATGGCAAGTCGAGCCAACAAGTCGAGAGCAAACCGAAGACAAGCCTAGGCCTGGGTCAGCAACAACCACCGGCAGTCGACCTGAAGGACGTCCGCACTCTCAGTCTCAACGAACAAGAGTATGGATACTTTGGGCGAGAGTTGATACCTGGAAAGGAGAACCTACCAGCGAAAGGCTCGGTGCTGGAGGAGCTCTTCCGTCGGAGTGTCGGTCTTGATCCTGGAAATGATGACCAGACTTCAATCATTCCGTCGTCGCATTGGAACGGCAGGATTCCCCACCAACTGCGAGCACGCAAACCCTCTGATCTCTCGAGCTTTGAAGATATCTACGAGTTCGACGAAGATGAACTTGCCCCTCCCTCCACGAGCACGTCATCTGGGCGCTCCAAGTACCCCGTCGTGACGCTGTGACGACACACCAAAATTTTGCAGACAAGTACCCATGTTATTATACATAATAGTAAATATTATTGATTCTGAGAGAAAATCGGTGAGTTCAACGTCAACATCATTTTATTGTTGTGTCTGTCACCGTTCTATCTCCACGTCAGATCTTGGCGCAATGCGAACGTGGGCCACGAAACCTCCATAAATACATACCCATCGAACAGCCCACCCAAACCGGTGATAAAAGATATCAGGTGTTCAAAAACTGTGATAACTTTTTATCAAGTCAACAGTGAAAACATTAGAAATAGGAGGTATCCTCTTTAACAAGATAGTTGGCTCGCGGCGCCACGCCGTTGACAGTAGCATTTGCGAAACGTCAATCGGACCACCACCCACCGTGCGCGCCATGCTGTCCAAGTCTCTCCAGCGCGCCGCGCGCCTCGCGTACGTGCCCACGCCGCCTGCTATGATTTGATACTGCATCACTAACTGGTTCTTCCAGCGTGCCGTCGGCGCAGAAGCGCAACTTCAGCTACCTTGCGGAGCTCCCCGAGGAGCACGTGATGCTGCGGGATATGTGCCGCCAGTACGCTGCCAAGTCGCTGGCGCCGATCGCCGGCGAGCTGGACCGCGAGCACCGCTTCCCGGCGCAGCAGGTCAAGGAGCTCGGTGAGATGGGCCTCATGGGCATCGCCGTGGAGGAGCAGTACGGTGGCGCCGGGCTCGACTACCTCGCCTACGCCATCGCGATGGAGGAGATCAGCCGCGGCTGCGCCTCCACGGGCGTCATCATGAGCGTCAACAACGTACGTGGCTGCATTCGACTGGTGGCCTGGATACACCCATCTTGACCTTCCACATCTCCATCCAACAGACGCTGTACTGCGCGCCCGTGGACAAGTTTGCCACGCACGAGCAAAAGGTTGGTGTGTGTGCTCTTGCCAACGTTGGTGTGTGTGTCTCTCTTAAAACCGTTTTTTTCTTTTTTGCGTTTTCACCAACCGTGTATAGGAAAAGCACCTCACGCCATACGCCCAGGGTGAGCTGCTGGGCTGCTTTGGCCTAAGTGAGCCGGGCAACGGCAGCGACGCCGGCGCCGCGTCCACCACGGCGCGCGAGACCGACTCGTGCTTTGTGCTCAACGGCACCAAGGCCTGGATCACGAACGCGCACGAGGCCGACCAGGCCATCGTGTTCGCCACCACCGACAAGTCGCTCAAGCACAAGGGCATCAGTGCCTTCATCGTGCCCACCAACACGCCCGGTTTCTCGCTGGGCAAGAAGGAAGACAAGCTCGGCATCCGTGCGTCGTCCACGGCCAACCTGATCTTTGAAGACTGCGAAATCCCCAAGGAGAACCTGTTGGGCAAGCGCGGCGAAGGATTCAAGATCGCGATGGTGACGCTGGACGCTGGACGCATTGGCATCGCCGGTCAGGCGCTGGGTATCGCGCAGGCCGCGTACGACTGCGCGATCGCGTACGCGCAGAGTCGCAAGACGTTTGACGTGCCGATCGCCAAGAACCCGATCATCCAGACCAAGCTGGCGCGCATGGCGATGGAGATCGAGGCCGCGCGCCTGCTCACGTGGAAGGCGGCCGTGGAGAAGGACGCCGGTCGACCCTACTCGAAGCTCGCCGCCATGGCCAAGCTCAAGGCCTCGGAGGTGGCCACGATGGCGTCGCACCAGGCCATCCAGGTGCTGGGCGGAATGGGCTACGTCTCGGACATGCCGGCCGAGCGCCACTACCGTGACGCGCGCATCACCGAGATCTACGAAGGCACCTCGGAGATCCAGCACCTCGTGATCGCCGGCGCGCTCAACAAGGAATTTGCCTCGTAAGCTAACAGTAAGATGGTGGTGAGCGGGTCCCACTATGAAATCAAAAGATCGCTGCATTTGAAAGTGTCATGGAATTGCTGTTGGAGTCGCTGGTAGCCGTCTCTCCTGCAGTACTGAACGTTGCTGTCAACATGAGACGACATCCACTACCAGCATCAAGCGACAATCACTTTACCATGTACAAGGTGGGAGCTCACACATCTAAGCGAGCTAACTGCTCGCCTTCACAACTGCCATCACTCGTTGTTGAATGTCGTGGTGGGCACGACAACTTTGGTGTGACCTGCTCTAGGCCTCTGTGCTACTGTGTACTGTAAATATTAGTCCCATGGCCCAGGACTCCAAGTACAATCATCGCTTCACTGTGTGATTTGTGGCAGCACGCGATCGCGTCACTCTTGGTTTCCATTGTGGCGTCTGACACCTCGAAAGTGCAGTCAGCACATTGCTCAGAGCGGACAGAGAGAAGAGAGTCATGCAGGGTAGTACCGGTGTACTGTACCTGGACACCCAGTTCTTTGGCTACCGTACCGTACAAAACTTGGGTGGGAAAGTAGAGTGTTCTGGAACCTATGATACAGTGACTGGAATCCAGTGTGTGGAATTCAGCGGGAGCATTGATGCGACAAGGTGCCCAGCATGGCTCCAAGCCAGGCCTCAAGCCCAGCCTGGCTTGGTCTGGAATCCAGACTCTGGATGAAACGGCCAATGTGTCATTAAGCGCCTGGCTTTGTGCAACATGGGCCTCCAGTTCCACATAAAAAGGGCGCGACGCGAACTGGAGGCTGATCAAACCCAAGCAGCGGAAGGCAATTGAGCCACGAGTACAGTACAGTACAGTACTCTACCGCGTCTGTAGATAAACATCGGCTCAAGTGAAGCAAGGGGTCTCATTCACGTGGAGATTCACCTGGCACTCTGTACTTTACGTGGTGAAGTGTCGAGTAAGACGTGCAGATTTCAATCTCGGACGACTCTGTCGTGAGTCACCTTGAAACATCTTCCGGCCACCCACTCAACATTTTTTTTTCAGTCGGTACTACCGGTACACTGTCACGTAAAAAGGAGCGATTGGGTGGCGTAAGTGTACGGCCAACACTGTACTTAGTCATCACTGGGTGTTTCCCAGATCTTCACGTACATTCGACGTGGGTAGCCCCTGACAACACAGCTCATTCTCCGATTTACCCGGCCCGGCGCAACCGCAGTCTTCACGACAAGCGTGATCAGTTGATCCACCATGAACCTCCTCCGTCTCCTCGTCCTCTTTGCCGTCGCGATCGTCGGTGTGGCCGCGCAAAACTACTACATCAAGACCACCACCCAAGTACTCACGAAGATCCAGGATATGGTGCACAACACCCCCGCACTCTCGCGGTGTGTCGATGGCGTGCCGCTCACGATTGATCCATGGCTCAAGCAGACGGTGGATGAGCGCAAGATCGTCCTCGTACGCCTCTCTGAATAGACCAAGGCCACACTGATCGCACTCGATGTCGAGGACATCGTGTCCAAGAGGATCCTGCTGGCCTTTGACGACGCCACGACTGAGCTTGTCAATGTCGTGGTCAATGGTACTCAAGCCAACCAGCTGACGCCAGGGCCACTAGCTACGTCACCAGCTCCAACAACGATGAAGCCGTCCATGACTCCATCGCCAGCCACCACTGCGCCAGCCTCCACCACTACAACGCCAGTCACCACTGCACCAGCCTCCACCACGCCAACCACTACAACGCCAGCCAGCACTGCACCAGTTCCTACCACACCATCAACCACCGTTCCGACGTCGTCATCTGTGAAACCAACCGAGACTCCGACCTTCTGCCGCTAGTCAGCGAAATGTTAGTTGCCGTTTCTGTGGCGAGAAGCAGCGCCCTATCCTCAACTTCACAGTCATAGCAATATTGAATCATAGTTATGCCACTGAGGTCATGAAAGAGGTGACTACCATTTAGCACCGGTATCGCTGCTTGCTTGATACTACATAGTCATGGCCGTTCAATTACATCGCGTTGTCACCTTGTTGCTACCATGCCGAGATCTAGTGTGGTAGGAATAATCACACAGCACACGCACTTACACACAACCTGATGGCAAGACTTGTTGCCTTTGTCTTTTTTCCGAGAAAGGTGTAGGACATGTATGTTTTACGCATACGTAAAACTCACTGCATGGCAACGAGAGTCACGAGTGCAGCCGCGACTGGCAGCACGACGACGCGCATAGCGCTCGGCTTGGATGAGGATGGAGCAGGTCCCGCATCGGTCGTGACATCCGGCGACTCGATGTCCGTGTCTGCCGAGTCCGACATCGACATGGTGATCATGTCATCTTCAGATGGAGCCGGCGTCTCGGATGCAGTGGACGACAAGGTGGACGAGGTGGTGCCATTGGCGGGTGCGTCTGGCTTGTCGGTGGACGGCGACTCGGTTTTGGTGGTGGACGGCGCTGGCGAGGTGGTCGATGGCGCCAGGGTCAGCTCGTTGGCTTGCGTGCTGTCGACCACCGCGTTGACGAGGTCGAGTGTGAGGTCGTCGAAGGCGAGGATGGTGTCCTTGGAGACGGCATTCTGTTCGTTGAGGGTCAAGAGCGTGGCCTTGGTCTGGTCGACGAGTCGCGTGAGGCTGGTCTTGCGCTCGTCCATCGTCATGTTGAGCCACAGGTCGATGGTGAGCGGCACGCCGTCGACTCACTAACGGGGAACTTGGCGTTGGAGCTAGGTGATGGCGGGTGACTGGGTCCTGAGATAGGACGCTGTGGAGACAGGCGCGTAGTAGATCGTATGAATGTTGCTCGAAGCGGATGTAACGCAAAGGTCGTTGTTGTTGTCACATAAGCAGAGTGTTGTGCTATGTGAGTGTTGGTCGCCAAGTTTACTACCGATTGCGCTTCCTTTGGGATCTGCGAATAGTTTGCTCAATCAGTTCGTGAAATGGAAGGAATCGTTTGGACGATCTTTGGATACCGGTAGTGCACTGTGCTGAGGATGAGCGAACTCGCGCGCTCCATGTCAATCGCAGCAGCGACCTGATTCGTACTGGGCAACGGGTGCGAATGTGCTGCATGCTGATGCTCTCGGTCTGTGTTGTTGCAGGCTGTACGTCCATCCCAACCTGACTCGCCACAAAGCGTGCTCACCTGGCATTGACAGCCACCATGGTCGTTTGTGGGTCGTTCTCACTGCTAGCTGTGCAGCTTGCGGTTCAGTGCTGCAGTACCGCACACTCTGGTGGCAGGTAGCCATGTATGATGACACGAAACTCGCCACAGTCGTTGTGATATCAAGTTGTCGGTCGCCGCGTTGACTGGTGACCGACTCGCGAGTCCGATGAAATTGTATCCAGTACCCACAGGTGGACTGAAATCCTGTTGATTTTTTTGGTCGACCTGTGTGTGTCACAAAAAATTTATGTATTAATAGTGAGTGGACCACACACAGTGCGTGGTCCACTCACTACATATATGTAGTGAGGTGCCGCCTACATTGGCACGCGCACTACCCGTCAGACCACGACCCACGCACAGAAATACCGCGAGCGAATCGCACGGCAAGCGACGAATCTACCACCGATGGTTGCGACGGAGCCGCTGGACTGCAACGAGGATGACTCCTACCCTGGTGCGAGCGAATGGGACGAGCTGGACAGCGTCGACTCTAGCATCCTGCGGTCACTACTCAGCTCGGAAGACACCGGGTTTGATTCGGACGGTGAAGCTAGGCCATCCCCACATGCACAGTACGCTGAGAATGACCTTGCAAACCACTACGCGAGTCGCTCCTTCATCCACAGTTGATGCTTGTACCTGGCGCCAGGTAATACTTGTCCACTGCTCTACTCGAAATCATTCCAAGCCAAATCTGTATGAAAGTTTATCAAAGTAAGAAATCCAATACAACCAACACATGCACGCTCAACGACTTCGATGTACTACTTCGACGTACTACGTGTAGTACACACTCAACAGGCTAGTCAATCACACCATTCAATCACTCTGGGGTCAGAGCCTCCGACTGGGAAGACAACGACGACGGGCAGTTAATATCGACGACCACCTGGCGGCACAATGGGCATGTCATACTCGTACTGAACCAGTCGATCACGCAGTCTTCATGAAAGTTGTGAGCACACGGGAGCCTCACGAGCTTGTCATCGCCGGGCATCCGCACGACGATCTCGGATTGGTCCATATTGTTCATGCAAATGCAACACTCGTAGCCGTCGCCAGCAGTCGCTTTGCTACCTTGAGTGGGTTGGTTTGGCGCCTCTTCGACGTCAGTGAGTGATCGAATGGCGGCGGTCCAGTACCGTTCAATCTCCTTTTCTGACGCGGGCACGTCGATGAAGAGCTCAATCTCTTGGCACAGGCTAGTCAAATGACCGTAGGATCCGGTGCTCATCAGTGACGAGCACTCGAGCACGTACACTGAGACTTCGACGTACGCGGTGAGGAGCTTGCGCACAAAGGCCTCCAATCCCACGCGTCGTTCGGTGATGATCGTTGTGGTATCCACTCGCATGTGGCGCCGCGGAAAGTCGTGCGTGAACGGTCGCCACAGTACGCTCGAGATCGCGATGAACTCCTTGGTCTCTCTCTCATGCATGGCGGCATTGTCTTCCCATTTTTTGATGAGTGCAAGCAGTCGCTTGCGAAAACCATAGAACTCGGAGTAGCGTCGCTCCAGCACCCACGGCGCTTGCGTACTGCGTCGATTCGGGTGATGACGATGCTGCATGCGCATTGAGTACACCGTGATAGGCGCAACGTTCTCTTCACTGGTGATGCTCACGATCTGCGTCGCGATCTCAAACTGCTCGAGCTCGAGGTGGCGCGCTTTGAACAGTCGGCGCGCGGTGCTCTGGCGAAACACGCGGCTGTGCGTCAGCGCACGTGGAAGCGAGGCGCACAGCAGAGCCTCTGTCTCGGGCATTGTGTATGGTGGCACGAGGGTCTTTTCTAGTCGAGGAATCGCGGCGCTTTTTCGTCTCTGGAGCTCTTGTAATTGATCTTGAGCTTCTCGCCATCAGCCACCTTTGTGCACTTTCCCAGTCCAAACAAATAGAGCTATATGATTGGTCAAAAGCTGTCACTTCGTGATGTGCAAAGGTTAATTTTGTCATTTTGAGGGGATTTCGAGGGTACTCATTTCAGACACATTGCGAATCTCTGCTGGTGATGATGCCGAGATAGATGCGCGAGCCATAGAGGACCCAAGTGCGATGGAATCAGGCGAGAAGTCGCGCACTCGCGCGCGCAAGAAGTTCTCGAGGTGCGCGGCTGCGTTGGTGCCGCTGAGAATCGTACTGTGCTATTTTTAATGTATTATTTTACACGCAGAGAAACGGAAGCAGAACGTTCTAGATTTCGCCCCGCCCAACGTTAAAGGAGTTTAGTCTGGATGACCGAGGGTCGCCTTTGTGATTGTGATGTTGGGGCCGTGGTTGTGCGCTCACATTCATGGTGATGTATGGGCCATACTATGGCACGGTATCTCACAGCAGCAGGCTCTGTGAATCAGTCTATGATGGCGTTGGAAGATGGGTCCTGACTCAGGTCTCATGGCCACTCAACAATCACTGGGCCAGTGCCGAACTACTCTATCGGTACCCCAGTCACTGGCGTACCGATAGTTCGGCACATAGAGGTATTCAGCTTATGATCATGTGGACGTTTTGTACACTAGAGAAGGCACCAATCATACGAAAATTTCACGACAGACAGAATCAAGTACCCCGTGTGAGGCTTGACGCCGAGTCACCAACAAGCTTGCCGCGGAGGCCACCTTTGCGCCATCATGAGGCGAAGTGAACCGATGCCATTCTGTGCTGTACAGCACGTATGTACTCGACATGCCGAGCCGCATCCTTGTCACAATATGCCAGAACAGATATATCTGCGGAATCCAGTGATGCCAATACCGGTACGCTTCGGGTCCACGAATGGCAGCGCAATTTCTTCCATCTTGGATCGGATCGTGGTGACTTACCCACTATCGACGGTTTTGCCGGATGCCTCTATGTCACGCAATTGAACCGAAGTCACACACTTGGCACCGATGCACTGAAGGAATGGCTACACTACGGAGCATGCCTGACTGCGTGGTCGGGAATGATGGTTGCGTTTATTTTTTATTTTTTTTATTTTTTTTATTAACCCTTTTAAGTTTGGTACCTATCTATGCAAAGAGCGCGTTCTAGCGAGCTAGCGACGACTGATGATGGTTGCGGGTTGGCCACGCCATGGCCATGGAGCACCAGGTTCTCACGGCGTCTCCACAGACAGGGGGAATGTCACGAACAGCCACAACCTTTGGAGCCATCTCCCTCGATCTCCGTGAACGAAAAATATCGGATCCATTTGGGGCCCCGGGCGAGAGAGTGGACCCCTTCTGCTAATCATCACGACGTTCCCTCGGCCAGCGTGGCCGTCTTGTCTACGGCGATTGAACAGTTGTAGCGTCTGCCAATCCACTGACTCATCCACAATATAATGCCGGTGTTGCTGCGAGCCACAAACTCGGATGCCAGAGCCACGGCAGCGGCTGAACCGATGTACAGAAATGAGATGTCACCAACGCGATGCCCTGCACCGTAATAGTCGTGTGACCGCTGCATCATGCAGCGGTCACACGAATATTACGGTGATGGTTACCCACGGGGGGCGATACCTACTAAGACGCTGAACTAGTACTGGTACAAAGGTTAGGCATCCATTCAACACCAACGAGTAATAAACTCGTCAAGCACGTGGTTCGGACCCTTCAAGACACCCGTCTGTCTCAACGCAGGTGTTTGTGTGAGTGAGAAGGGTATGCTGGCTGAGTGTACGGTACGGTACCGGTAATACATGTATTACCCGTACAGAGACACACAGCAGGTCCTCAAGTCGCTTCGATGTTCATCTTCTCCTCCGTTGCTCATTTTACAATTCACCGCCAACCGCACAACCAAGCTTGCGACCACCGTCATCGACCATGACCATCTCCGCCCGTGTCCAGCAACAGTTCTTCCTCGCGGACCCAGCACAGCAACTGCATCCGGAACTGATCCGCCTGCCACCTACCGTGGTCGTGCAGTACAATGCATTGGACTCGATGGGCCCTGACATGGCCGCGAAGCGAACCCGATCGGCGTCCCGCTCGGTCAAGCGCCGCACCAACCTGTGAATGGTGGACGAACACAAACGCTTCCTCCACGGACTCGCGCAGTACCCTCAGGGTCCATGGAAGGCGATCGCAGCGATTTTTGGCACCAAGTCTGCTCGTCAAACAATGACCCACGCACAGAAGTACCGCCAGAAGATCGGCCGGAGACTCAGGGGAGAGCGCTACCACAAGCCGCTCATCAGTGTCGGCACCCCTACCGTCAACTACGCCTACCAGTCCACACAACCGATGTATACCTACTACCACTACCACCAAGCCGCCAGCCAAAATCTAGTGATGCACAGTCCCCTGGATACTAGCTCGGCGTTCGATGCAGGCTTCGACGACATCCTTTTCTCCCAACGCATCGAAGATCTCTTGGACATGCTTAAGTAGGTGACGCGCAGGCGCTTTGAACTCGGTCGCTGTTTATTCAATCGTACAATATATGGTATCGTGAACATGGTTCCCACCAACCCACATAGTACTATATATCGTATCGTGAAACTCGGTGAGCTTAGTGCTGCCCACTGTAGCACGTAGATATCGAGTATGGCATCCCGATCTGTGGTTCGTAAGTAGGCAACCAAGTCATGAATGTGGCGGCGCCCATCAAGACTCGCCAACCGCTTGGGCAACGCTCAGCAATAATATATTATATTACATTTATAAATACATTTATAAAATATTGAAGCGCAGAATGCAGACCAAAACACGATATGTGGCATTCACCACTACCCGCCTCTCTGAATACCAATGCATCCACTTCTGGTAATCCTATGGTCTCACATCAGCCCGCAATGTAACCTCTCTTGGCACCTGGAGTGGTTTGAGTATAGTTCAAAGGGTGTTCGATTGCGATGCACACACCCTCACGTTGTGATCGCAGCTTTCAGCAATCAGAGTTCTGTCACCACGCACGAAGGTGCAGCAATCGGAGCAGAACACGGTCGTCTCAGCTCTTGTTGGAGTGCCGTCGCGATTTTCGTTGATGGGCCACAATGTGAACCAGCTCGAACTGTCCACACGGTGACAGAAACACGGCAAATAAAGTCCTCCGATTTGGATCGGCGAGTTCCATTCACCCGCAGCCACAAAGCAAAGGTTATCTGACTCAAAAACTGCAGCCCCATCAAGGCTGGTAATCACCATCGTAACGCTCAAAAGGCTACTGTACAACCCATTGCCTTGAGCCTACACAAGTGCCTAACTGTTGCTGAGTCGCCGCAACTGCATCTGAGTTTGTCAGGGTTTACCGCAGCCTCTACCGTGCTGATGAAGATTCGTGCAGGAAACAACTCAGGTTCGTGGGGGAAATCACCTTTGGGTGGCTGTAGCCTGCCAAGTTGGCAACCAACGGGCCCCACGGATCCTTGCCCTGGGACATCATGAAGGTACAGTATCACTATTTTGGCATGACAGTGTCCCGAATTATATCAGTAACACTAAATTTTATGCACATTGTTCTACAGTATTCATGGGCAAACACTGCCACGTACTGTACTGTACAGTAGCCACAAGTTCGGTTTGTACGGGATGCATGCGTGAGGTTCCCATGTCACGGTGGATGCGTGACTGCGTGGTTGCAATCACAACTCTCTCGCGTCCACTGACTCGATCACTCCACCCGGTGCTACGAGTCGTACGACACGAAACGCGTCCTGCCACATCCACATTCCAGCGCTGCTGAGTCACAAGTGGTGGATCTCTTTATTCTGCACTCTTTCACAAAAGAAGGTACATCGGAGAAATTAGCTCTGGGTCACATGAAGCCATCGGTTCACCTCTTTTTGCAGGCCTCGATTGTATTGCTGTTGCATTGCTGCACCTGTTTTGATGTGCTATTTGACTTGATCTCAGGTGACCAACATTCACCGTGTCCATTGCCCCACAATTGAGCTGCTCGATTGGCCCCGGGCAGTGTGAGGGTGGGAGGAGCTCCCAATGGGCCATTGGCAATGGCAGCGGACACGAACAGGTCCCCTCTCAACAAGCCACTCTACGGTGCCCGTCGTGGTGTCGCTGTGGATGTCCTGCGTGCGGTTGCGCTTGCTCCATTATTGTGTGATAGAGTCGGGAGCGGAAAGTCGTCCGCAGCCTGATGCTTGAGGCTTGACAAGCGTGACTGGCGAGGCCGTCGGAACGTATCATTTCCGAATCAACCACCAAGTGACTCAATCGATCCAAAATAAACATGACGATCTCCCAGCGCGTGCAGCAACAATTCTTCTCGGCCACCTCTGCCGATGCGGACACGCTGATCCGGCTACCGCCTACAGTCGTAGTGCAGTACGCCAAGTGCACATCCGAAGGCACCCGCGTCAACCGCACTCGTGGCCGCGCCAAGCGACGAACCAACTTGTGGACGGTCGAAGAGCACGAGCGATTCCTCCGTGGATTGGAGCTGTTCCCAGTCGGTCCAAGGAAGGAAGTCGCGGCGATTGTTGGCACCAAGACGACTCGCCAGACCATGACACACGCGCAGAAGTACCGCCAGAAGATTGAACGCCACATGCGCAACTCTACATCCAAGCATTCCAAGTCGGATGGAAAGGCCAGTCCTGCTCTTGACACTTCTACACTCTACGCTGATGGTGCGATTGATGACGAAGCCGCGCTTGTTGCCTGCTCGCCGGCGCTGGACTTTTCTGTCAGCAGTCCGCTTGACGTGACCATGGACGTCTTTGACCACTCACTCTTTGACGAGGACTTGACGGCGCTGCTGAACAGCATCGACCCGATTTGGAGCCTATCGGCACCAGCGTTTGACGAGCCTGAGGTCGAGTTCTCGTTTGGAGCATCCAAGTAGCGCGCGCTCTCGAATTTATCCAAAAAGACCATGTACATCTACACCACACAACTGGCACCTCTACTGAATTGATCGCGATCTACCTCCAAACAAAAGACTATTAGCGACGCGCTTCTCATACTACGTAGTATTAGACTGCGTTGCCCTCTTGCCAGGAGATGATGCCATGGTTCATGACGGTACACTGTACAGCACGCCGGTGTGCTGCACACCCATCGAGTCGAAACACACCGCTGGTGGATTGTGTGCAAGAGTGTTGGTCGTCGTCGACCAGCAGTGGATTCCCACAAGAGTGGGATGTCCAAAGGTTCGGACGAGAGAGGGACGGGCTATGCACAAGTCGGTGCCATCATTGTTCGCCCCGATGCCCCAATTGAGATTTGCGTTTCAATTTGTGTTGGTGGGTGTGATAAAGTTTTCTGGACTCGAACCTGGAGTGTACTAATAGTTCTTTCATTTCCTGCCTCAGCTAGAAGTGGACAAGTGAGCTGGTCATGATACTGTACGGTATGTCAGTCCGAGGCTCCTACAGCACTGCCGACGTGGGAACACTGTTCGGTATATGCTCCGAGGGTGCATGTAGGGGGCTCCAGGCTCCAGCTCTACACTGCACCATGAACCACAGCACAGTACAACAGAATGAGGGCATTCCTGAAGGGATCAATGCCATAGACAGCTGCCGCTTGCTTGGGGTTCCGCCCACCCCTGCAAGTGTTCTTGCGGGGTGCTCACTGCTCCACACGATGGCCATGATGACAGTCATCAGCTTCTTCCAATCTCTCAAAGAGATCGGCGGAGCTGAACACAGCATCCTTGGTAGTCTTCACAATCGAATCAGTTTTTTGTCGCATGCTTTGCATGAAGTGACCATCATCTCTCTACCACATCCGCGTCTCGTTGTTCTTGATCTCTACAGTACAAGACTTGTCAACTTCGCAGCTGCTGGGTTTTCATTGCCTATCGTTCCTTCTCAGTCGAGTGACACGCTCACCATTCCATCAGTGGGGATGGCCACCATGCTGGATTCATGGACAAGAACATCGGTCTCTGTGGGTGGCTGCGAGGCGCGACGAGGCTGAGGATCAAGTTGCGATGCTCGACGTAGAGTCGGAGATGGTAGCAACGCTGGAGACAGCTCGCTGGCCTCTGCATCGCTGCCCATCAACGACTTGCCCCGTCGTCGTGTCTTGCGCCGAGTGACTCGAAACATTCGGAACGTCGACTGGATCTTGATCGCACTGCAGTGCCGTCGCACGTAGCCTCGCACCGCGAGTTCGTCCACCTTCTCTTGCACCGTCAAACTCTCCAATGGCACGATCCTCGAAGTCAGCACGACCAGGAGGTCGGTGAATCGGATCATCGACGGAGGGCACGTAAAGTCAGCACCTAAGTGATCATCGTGGATGATTCGCAGCCGCAAAATGAGCTCACACACGCGCGCGTCGATGTCTTGGAATAGCTCCTTTCGCTGGCGGTGGACGTGAGCTTGGATGTTTGCTCTCACGATTGGTGTCACAGTATCTGGATCCATGCGTACCACCACACTCGTCATCATGTCCCGAGCTGAGCCCAATCCGAGGGGTGCACTGAGTCGGGTGAGGAACTTGAGGAGATGCTTGCGATGGAGGTAGCCGAGCGCTTCGGGGTCAAACTCGCTCCACACCGCTTGAAACAGCTTGAGGTCATCCGATCGAAAGCCCAGGAGCTGGAGTGTTTCTTCCTTATTCTCTCCAACTGCCGATGTGGACACATACGTATCCACCATGGTCGCCACGTAGAGATTCTGGAGCACGAGTGTGACCAGGATGTAGAACGTATCGTAGAACACCAGACTGAGCAACGGCGATCCACAGTCGCTAGAGTAGAGTGGTGAGAGTGGCGCTGAGCCGACACAGTTTGGTGGCTGCACGCTGCTGGAATGGTACGTGTCGTACCAGTCCTCACCGGCGGTAAACTTGACGAACGCAGTGAAGGCTGACGGGAACGTGATGAAGTTGAGGTTGGGATCCAGGCCGTACCCCCAGCGCGTGAGCGAGAAGAGCTGCATGCCGAACGTCGCAAACACGAAACAGACGTACCCCAACAAGAGCGAGACCTTGAGCGTCAACCGCACACTGGCCAACAGCGTCTCGAACAGAGTCCGAATCGAGTAGAACCGCTC
Organism: Pythium chondricola; assembly: GCA_023337575.1. NCBI lineage: Eukaryota > Oomycota > Peronosporomycetes > Pythiales > Pythiaceae > Pythium > Pythium chondricola. The sequence continues at coordinate 42,023 of JAADXF010000064.1, forward strand.
AAAGATCAACGAGATGTGCTTGAAGTCGAACGCTCTGGTCATACCGAGCACGAGGAGCACGGGGGAGTTGGTGATAGCTGGTCCAACGAGCATGATGAACGCCGTGACGCTATTGGCCGTACGCCACGTGAAGCCCTTCATGAGGAAGTCCTTCCAGCCCATCGACACGACGCACATGATCGCATCAATCGCGTAGACCACCGAGAAGAAGTAATGAAGAGACCAGACGCCTCGCTCTTCTACAGTCGATTCACCGTTGAGGTCATCGTTGAGGTCGTCTAAGAACTCGCGGCCCACTGGCGATCGATACCAAGCTAGCAGGATGACGTGGAGGACCACCGCTCCGCTGGTGAACATGCGGAACGCTCGTGCTTGAACGAAGAACTGCGCCTGCTGGAGCCACTTGCTCGCTGGTAGCGGGTACTTGGGCTTCATCTTGATGATCGCGAGCTTGTTTCGCATCCAGATGAGCTGTAGATTCGTGAGCAGCAGTGTGCCGTTGTAGCAGCGGAAGTTGTTCATGATGATACCTGCAAAGACCTTGAGTATGTAGAACCGCGTGAGAAAGATGACGATCACGAAGAACAACGCGAAGTAGGCCGATGCATTTTGCACGGGCTGGTGGTCGCCGTCTACGATATCCATCGCCAGGTTCAGCACGGGGAGCCAGCCTTTCTTGGTGACAAGGGCGAAGATGGAACCCATCGCACCGCTGATGGTATCGAAATGTATACCAGCCAGGTTGCCCCACACACGCGGAGCCAGAATCCCCGTCTTGGTGCTCCAGAAGAATCCTTCACACTGGGCTCGAGTCGAGACGCTCGGGTCGTTGCAAAAGGAGAACTTGCCAGCGAAGAACTGCATGCCGAGAGTGGCGAATGAGTAGAAGAGGAACAGCATGATCACGACGCAGTAGAAGATCTGCTTGAGCGATTGCTTCAGCGCCTCGATGATGACTCGGAACATCTTGACGCGATAGAAGACACGGACCGGGCCAAACGCACGACCGAGCTTGAATACCAACACCATCGTCGACCGAGGTAGCAACAGCAGCAGCGAACAGGCCATGAGGACCACCAAGTTGAGCTGGTTCATGGGCGTCGAGAGGTAGCTGTTGGGTGTCAACAGGAATCCACGCGCGACGACCTTGATGACAAACTCGAACAGCATGACGCAGGCAAATAACACGTCCGTGAGCTTGTTGAACTCTTGAATCAGGTCCCCGTAGACTGGACTCTGGAGTGTGAGGAGGATCGTGCGAATGACGATGCAAGTGAAGATGAATTTGTCCGTCTCCTTCTCTAACCGCTTGCACCTGAGTCGGAATCTTGAATGCAGTGGGAAGATAAACAGGGACACATCGGCTGTGATCCACTCTCCGCTGAAGAACCGGCGCACTCGACCGCGAAGCCCTGGACCAAAGTCATTCAGTGGAGGCAAGACGCCCACCATATCGCTGTTGATCCCCGATCTTCGACCGACCGGGGACACAGGATTGTCGAGCCTTGAATACTTGACGCCGTGGACTCGCGACGAAGATCCCCCACCACTGCTTCCTCCGGCCCCGCGAGTGTAACCTTTGATCTTCAGGAAGTCGGAAGTGGGTAGGATCTTCAAGAGACGGAATGTCATTTCTTCTGTCGTGGACATTTCGATCTTCGCTCGTTTCTCTGCGCTGCCGGAGAGCGTCGCGTACATGATGTCGCTTTGGTATAGGTCGCTGAAGTCTTGAAGGAACAGGTACTCGTCGAAGTGGTGCACGCGCTGCATCGTGAGCATCCGGTCTTGAAACATGTTGCTGAGCATCCGCTTCTTCTCGTCTTCCTTCATGGCGAAATTGCGAAGCAGCACCACCAGCATGAAGTTAAGCACGAGGTATGAGCTCAGAATGAAGTAGCTCATGTAAAAGAGCAGAGCCACGCCGAAAGAAGTAGCGTGCAGCGACGCGTAGAAGACCTTCCACGTATCTCCACCACATGAGATCTTGAAGAGCGTGAGCAAACTGTCGCCGAACGTGTTGAAGTGTGACCGCATCGTGATCGGGAACTTGCCACCGAACAGGTTCATGCCGACGATCGCAAACAAGCTGTTGAGCAGCACGTAGAATATCGAGAGATTCAGGAACGCTGGCACACTGGCGATGACCGCGTCGAGCACATGGAGCAGCTCATTCTTCTTCCGAATCACCCGAAAAGGTCGCACCAGTCGGAAGAGCCGTAGTACGAAGATCGCTCGCGTGTAGGTGTCACTGTAGAGCACGAGCGACGTCGCCAAGCAGAAGAACTCGAGGAATGCGCACGTGAGAATGACGAAGTCAAGGCGATTCCATGGATTCTTGAGGTAGTTGACAAGCCCTCCGGCGCTCCCGCACACCACGATGAACTCAGCAGTATACAGTAGAATCAAGAGATTCTCGGCTGTGTACAGTTTCCTCGCATAGTCGGCTGGCATTCCGTGGTATTCCATCGCGAAGAGAACGCTGTTGATAAACACAACGAGGTTCATGAAGTGCTCGAAGATCGGAGAGTCGCAGATCGCCGCGAGCTTCGCCATGAAGTCACCATTTGGGTTGATGAGGTAGAATACTTGTTCACGATGCAGTCGGATGCGAGAGAGGAACGTGTCTTCGTGCTCGTTGGTTGCAAAGAGTGGCGAATGGAGCACTCGATCTCGAACGCGGACGCGGTAGCCTTGCCATTTCGCCCACACAAGAGCCACAATGTCGGGGAACTTCTTGGTAGCCGACGGGAACTGGATCCGCTGCTTCTTCTCGTAGATTTCCCACTGCTTTCTTCGTTCTTCTTCTTTCAGTACCCTGTGTATCGTCACGTCGATGTAGCTGCCGCGCACGATCCCCACAAAGAGAGAGAGGATCATATACGACACAAACACCATGAATCCGACGAAATAGATGATCGCGAAGAACGACGAGGCTTGCATCGCACCATCAATCGAAGAACCAAAGCCCGCGCGTTGCGACACTAGGAACATGGTCAAGAATGACGCTTCGAACGAGTGGAAGCCCGTGTATCCACCGTTGGGCGCTGTCATCGCGACACACTCGTGTGGTGCCTTGCAGCTGGAGGCATCTTGCATTCGACAGAACTTGACGGGCAATGCTGGCATGTACTCTTTGGCAGACGACGAAGATGGGAACGAAGCCCATGGATTGTTGTGTACCGCTAACTGGGACGACGAGCTTGCGATAGCACACCGATGCTCGAGCGAGTCGTTGAAGAGATACATGCCGAGGATCGCGAACAGGAACAGATAGTAGCCGTAGCAGAGCACTGCGTTGAGAGCCATCGGAAGCGACGACAGAAACGTTTCCACCACCTCGTGGAAGCCCTTCCAGTGCTTGAATAACCTCACGCCTCGGAAGAGTCTCAACGACAATATGTTGAACCCAGACAGCGCGGAGCTGGGGATGATCGCGAACCAACTGATCAGCACGACGGTGAAGTCGAACGCGTCCCACTTGCGTTGAAACAAAGCTCGGAATCCCTCCAACCCGACCACTTTGGCGACTTGCTCAATGGTCAATACGAGCAGTAGCACGACCTCCAATGGCGACAAATTCTCTGTCATCTTGGGCTTGGTATTGATCAACAAGAGATCGCCTTCGTCAAGAATGAAAGGCCGCAGCGCGATGAACACCATGTTGGCCACGACCACAACGACGACGAGCACGTCGAATGATGGATGCGATACGAGCTGATAGCACCGCGTGGACCAGCCACTGGGCAGCGCGATGTCAGCTGCGTCATTGCACAGGTCGATCGTTCCAGACAGGTTCGCCTCCGCTAGGAAAAACGACAGCGCGATGTTGCGCGTTCCTGGATCTTCAAACTCCAGGTCGAATGTGAACAGCTCGGCAGCCGATGATGGAGACAGTGGTGTTCTTGGTACGTTGGTCGCGGCTACTGTTGCCATTGTTGACGATGATATCAACGAGAGACAGCAGTCATCATTGTAGGGCAGGTCCTCTGGGTCGACGAACTTGATGGTGCGGATGAGGTTGGTCGTTTGCCGTCCTTCTCGCACAGTCGAAACGTCGTTCAGGTTGATCTCAGCATCACGCGGCTGGAACTGGCGAATGCGGTTCGTGTTTGTCCAGACCAGCGTCACTTTGTCTTGCTTGAGCTCCAGTATGCCAGGGATCGGGGCGCCGCTTGTCCCATGGAAGAGCGCGCGCACTTGGGCGTCGCGTAGTCGGTCTCGAAACGAGTCGAGCAGCGAGTCAGCTTCGCTGTGGTACATGGTGATGTGTGTGTCGGCAATTACTTGGTGTCTTTTACGGGTCGCGCCGGCATAGTCGAGGGGGCTGCAAGACGGCCAAACGGCAGTGTTTAGCGCGGCAATGTCCGAATATATAGGTAGATTCTCCTTCAGCACTCACGCTCCATTCCTATCGCACCCAGAGCCGTCGCTGTCGCATTCGCCGCTGGCATCTTGCTTGCATGATGCCTCATTTTTAGCCTCCCTTGATCGTTTCACTCTCTCCTATCAATTTACAACCAATCATTGAACGATAATTCTAATTGCAGCCAATGAACGTCGACATAGTTTATTTTGGGGGCGGGAAAGCGACCTCCACTTCAACCAAGTGGAACGAGAATGAATGTCAGCACCATCGCCCCTGAACCAAAGGCAACGGCACTCGCAGCAAGTGAATGGATCGTGGCGCGTAAGATCAGCGGCGACGATATCGGTATCCACAGGTCATGGCAACACAGAGACGTCGCCGAACTGGCGCAGCGTCTGTTCCTCCACTATCTTCCTCACAATCGCTACCTCAGCTCAGCGCCGACTGCAACAACACTACCACCAACGCCTCACCCAAGTGTCGTGGCGAGTTCTGTCGCGTCGCCCCGGCTTCCCTTCCCGGCCTGTATGGCGCTGGCCATGAGAACAATCGAGATAGTGAGGACGACGAAGTTCCTGATGCTGCGGTGGCTAATGCTCTGATGACGATCTCCCCTGATGACGGCCAGCGGTTCAAGATCAGCAACAACAACTTGCTCCTCGCGAAAGCAGAGATGGCGTTTCTCACTGGCCAAGTGACTGGCGACGACGTGGCGCTTGAGTGGCAAGAAGCCGACAATCTCCATCGTGCCGAGCTCGGCCGAGGCAACCCGAACGCGTACTACAAACAAGTCGGTGTCTGTCGCAATTGTCACCGCATCTACTCGGACCTCGCAGCACTCAGAGACGCTGGGTTCGTAAGGAAGTCTACAGAGCGGAAGAATGCCTGGAAGACGGCTGAGGCAGCGGTAAATAAGTCCAAGACGAAGACTGGCGCGGTGAAGAAGGCTGGCGATGTGCGACGCTCTGCTGAGACACAAGCGGCACCCGAGCTGGAGGAAAATGAGTACGACAAACTGTTCCTCGCTGAGCTCGCAAGACAATCTGCGTCGGTGGATGGGAATGTTTTCATGACATCACGACGGAGTGAACATGAGAGTGCACGATCAGAGTCTGGGCTGGAGTCTTCAAGGAGGGCGCCTGCTGGATCACTTCCTGCTATCGCGCATATCGCGAAAGCTCCGAGTTTTGTACCCACAAAGTCGACGAAGAGCAACGAGCAATCACTAGCCACGCCAAGCAACCAGCCAGGAGGCCACGCACCAGCCAGAGATATTGTCTCTACCGACTGGGAGAAGACCGTTCTACAACTTCGCGATGATCTGGCCTTAGAGCGTCGCAAAGCCAAGGGTATTGAAGCTCAAAATCAACTACTGGAGAAGAAGGTTGCTCAGATGCAAGCTCTGATGGACGACAAAGAAGCTGAGTTCAGGAAGCGGCTGCTGGAAGTCGAGATGGACGCGGTCGGGAAGAAAATGCACGGTGGATCCAGATCGCACGAGTCGAAAGCATCGTCCGCGTCTGATGTGTCGGAGCTCATCGAGACGATCGACGCACTCAACTATCAGCTGGACCTATCGAAAGCTGAGAGCGAGAAGCTCAGGCGTGAGCTTCTTCAGTCGCACCAAGCCGAGGTCAAGCGAATTCACGAGAAGTACCAATTGGAAATGGAAACGATGCGGCTCAGTGAGCACACAGCAAAGGAACAAACAGAAGCTGCAATCAACCAGATGAACCAATCTCAAGCTGAAGCTCAAGTGGCGATGACCCAAGCGAAGTACTCCCGGTCGGCATTGGATGACTTGTCTAAAACGAAGCTGCCTCTATTGGAGGAGAAGAACCAGCGATTGGAACGACAACTTGCAGAGCTCAAGACAAAGCTTGCGACGTCGCAGCCCACTAATCCATCTACGTCGTCAGACTCTGGGGCGATCGAGAAGCATCTCAACAACAAGATTGAGTACCTGAAGGCGCAACTCGCCTCTGAGATGAAGTGCAAAGAGGAGCTCGGCACTCACTTAGCGCAAATCACTGCATCTGTCGAGTCATTGAAAAAAGACAAGCGAACGGCACTCCAGGAGCTAGACGAAGCCCACAAGCGCCACATCGAACGCCTCGAATCCAACTTTGCGCAAGAGAAGGAAGTGCTTTGTGCACAACACGCAAGCTTCCAGGGCAAGATCGCAACGCTGCAAGCCAATGTGACAGATCTCGTCCAAGAGCTTGCCCTCTGGAAGTCACGAGACTCCAATTCTAAGCTGGCGATAGAGAAAATGGCGGAGGAGAATGTTCGATTGACAAGGCAGATCGTTGATCTCGAGGTGTCCGTGGAGACGCTGCAAGAGGAGCAACAGCGGGATGGCAAAAACGGCTTCATCAGTGCGAAGAATGCGAGCGAGGAGACACAGCGAATGCAAATGGAGGCCTTGCTCCGTCGGCTGGACAACGAGCGACAGTACTTGAAGAGCCAAGTCGATAACGAGCTGGATCAGAAAGCGCAGGCTCAAAAACGAGTGCTGGAGCTGACAGATGAGCTTCAAGAGCTGAAGAGAACAAACGAAGAGATGACGAAGCTGGCTGAGCATACTATCAGCACGCTAACAGCAGAGAAGTCGATGATCGAGCGTCAGCTACGGGAGGAGAAGGCGACTATTGAAGAGAAGCAGGCGATGATATCACGCCAGTTCAAAGATCTCCAGGTCAAATTCATGCAGTCGCGCGAGCAAGCACTTGTCGATAGAGACGATCTTGACAAGGCGCGGATTGAGGAACAGGAAGCACGTTCTCAATTGATCGCTGCAAGAGAAGAAGTCGTCAAAGAGAAGCAGTATGCGAAGAGTGCGAGTGAGCGAATGTCCAAGGCGCTCGCCACCATCAAGGGTTCCTTAAAGGCCATGGAAGAGGACAAGAACCGGCAAATCGAACGACTCGAGGGCGAGGCAGCGATGTATATGCAGAAGCTCGCGAACGCCCAAGCGGAGCTCTTAGTGCTCGAGACGAAAGTAGCCGAGGACAAGAAGCAAGTCCGACGTCAGCAAGCGCTAGCTGGAGTGCTGTCACTCATCGATCGAAAGCTGACTGTTCGCCATGCAGCCTCCAAGGCAAGGGCATTCTGGTCCTTGCGAAGTGAAGTGGTCATGGTTGCAGCCATCAAGGAACGCAAAGTGAACCACCAGGCTCAGATGCAGGAGCTGGAGAGATCATTCCACCTGGAAACGGATGAAAAGTGGGCCCAGATGAAAGAGACTTATGAGAAGAAGCACGCTGAAACCATCCTCCGGATGACCGAGATGCACAACCAAGAAAAAGACGAGCTCCAGCAGTACTACGATCAAGAAAAGTGCCAGCTGGATGAAGAACTACGTCATCTACACGCCTGCCAAATGCGAGAGCTCGAGGAGCAGTACGACCAGACTTTGAAAGCAGTCGATGTGCAATCAGCAGCGTCCGTGATGGCAATCCAGACTCGTTGCGAGATCTTGGAACATGAGCGAGATAAGGCTCAAAGAGCCTTCGAGGAGGCCCGCAGGAAGCACGAGGAATTGGTTCAACACAGCGAGCACCGAGAGGCAGCTTATCATGAGAAGATTCAAGAGCTGGAAGACGCGTGGAAGACTGAGAAGGAATCCGCTGTTGCTGTGCAAGAAAATCTGAACGAGCGTGCACGGATCGAGCTCGAAAAGCTCGAACAAGCATTGAAAGCAGAGCAACAGCGGAACATCACCGAGATCAAAGATGCTGCCAAGAAGCAACAAGACGCTACCCTCGAGAGGCTTCGTATCGAGCTGGAGGAAACTGCTGCGCAACGCGAGCGCCAACTCTTGAATGAGCATGCAGAAGAGCTCGACAGGCTGGCCGAGGCCCACGCAGTGGCGATGGATGAGGAGAAAGAGACACTCCACGCGAACTGGCAGCAAGAATTCGAGCGGCAGCGACTCGTCCACGAGAAAACATTGAGAGAAGCGCTGGAGCGAGTGGAATCCAAGACGCAGAGTCATCTTAACGGTCTCCAGAAAGAGATGAACGACCGTAAGTCGCAGGCGCTGTTGCATACCACCGCGAAATGGCAGAATGCAATGGATGAGCTTCAGGTACGACTCGAGGTCGAGAAGAAAGTCGCGTACGATGCCGGTGTTCAAGATCGCGAGAACGAATGGCAGCAGGCAGCTCTCCAGATCAAGCAAAAACAGAAGGAGGAGCTCGAAGGTGTCCAGAATGAGGCGGTGCGAGCGATCAAAGCAGCTGAGGAACGTCATCAGCTGCTTCTGCAAGCCCAACTCGCCCAGTTACGCAAAGAATTCGAGGGCAAGCACAAGATAGAGCTCGAGCGACTGCAAGACGAGATCATGCGTGCCGAGAAATCCAAGCACGAGGCTTTGATGGAAGCCGCGTTGAGCAAGCAAGCGGAACTTCTTGAACAGAAGTATCTTTCGGAGATGCAGAATGTGCGAGATGAACTCAACGACGACCATCGCGCGGACACAATGCGGCTAGAAGATCAGTTTGGGAAGGAGAAGAAGCTTCTCCTCGCCGAGTTCCAGATCAAGTTGGACGCATTGCAAGAATCGTTCGCGCGTGATCAAGAAGAGAAGATTGCCGCGATGACGACTGCTCATGGCGCGGAGCTGAATGCGACGCTAACCGACCAGCGGCAGCAGCTCATCGAAGAGTTTGAGAGGAAGCGAGAGGACCAAGAGGAGTTCTTTGCCCAGGAACTGGAGGCGAAACTGAAAGAGCAAGAAGATCGGCTGCTAAACGAGCAAGAGGAAGCGATCAACCAGGTTCAAGAAGACTCGGAGAAGCTGATTGAACAAGTGGAAGCTGCGATGAGTGAGCTGAAGAAGCAGAAGGAGGCACTGGAGAACGAGCTCACGCGGCTTCGAACAGCATTGGAGGAAGCAGAAGACGGCCATTTCGATGCCGAGGGACAGTGGAAGAAGCAGCAAAAAGCGGTCGTGTTTCAGCTGCTCTCGCTCATCATGCACGCCAAGCGCAAGGAGAAGACCACCATGACAGCTCACTCTCGAGAGCTCGAAGAGTTGCAGGTCAAGTGCGATGAATTGGTGGTGATGATGCGAAAGGAGAAGGAGAAGTGTGTGCAGGACATCGCACAGATCGCACAGGCATGGGGTGTAATCCAGTCTCGTCACAGCGAGATGCTGCAAACACTGACCACCTACAAGCGTGACGAGCTCGTGGCCCACCGCAGCGCTGGTTCCGTTCTGTCCAACGAGATCGCGATCGTGGTCAAGCAAATGGAGGAGGTGGTGGAGATGAAGGCGACGCTGGAGAAGGAGATTGAGCAGTTGCAGGCGGAAGCGCAGGGCGTGGAGGCGAATCTGCGGCAACTCATGCTGCAGAGCTCGTCGTCTCTGTCGAATATGGCGCATGCAAGTGACAGCGGGATGAACATGGCGGTCGTGTCCAAGAAGCGGCGGTTGAACGAAGAGTTTGATGCATTGCTGGAGGAAATGGAGAAGAAGAAGAGCGAGGTACGCAACATGGACAAGACGATGGCGTCGCTGCGGCAGCGGCGCGAAGAGAAAGAAGGCGAGCTCAAGAAGATGGAGCGCAAGCTGGTTGAGATTCTCGTGGGCCAGCAGAAGCAGGTGCTTGCGCAGCTCAATGCCACGCGGGAACTGCCCGTCCCGGCGCCGCTGCTGCTGAATACGACGATGGCGAGCTGATTCAATTGGTGTGACAACTGCTAGTATTATGGACTGGAGGCTTCGGTGGTGGATGCATGGCTGCCCTCCTGCTCTGCCTGCCACCGCTTGCGCGCCTCTGTCTCGACGAGCACACGCACCTACACGAAGACAGAATGAGTGAGTCAAGAGCTCCATCACTATCCTGTCGACAAGGATGATGATGACATACGCGGCGCTCTTCGATGTACTTGGACTGCAAGTAGAAGCCGAGGTAGGCGCCGCCGAGGCCACCGACTAGCGCGAAGACGGCGCGGCCCGTGGAGCTGCCGCCGCCGACGTTGACGCCACCGCGCGAAGGCGGCACGTAGCCGCCTGCACCGCCACCAGGCGTTGGAGTGGCCATTCTTGTTTGTGTGCGGATGTGATGGGGATGTCACTCTACATATGCCACTAAAAAGAGGATTTAGGCGGGCTAATAGAGAACGGTCTACTAATAAAGAACACAATGGTTACAAAATGTAACCCATACTGTAACCTTGAGTTGGGAATCTGGAGCGAAAGATTCATCGAAGCGACGCGAGGCAGCAAGCTCGGTTCCAGGGCGCCGTTGAGACCCTTCGCGAGGCGCTCGGCTCAGTTTACGGTGCTCGTCGCTTGGGTGAATCGACGCGTATGCATGGACGGTCAGCAGCGCCCGGGAACCGTCAGCCTCGCGGCTCTCCAGTGCGTCGCAGGTCCGTTATTTTGTCTCGTCATTTCATCGAAGCTACGCAAAATGTCGCCGATCTACACTGTTGTACCTAGACAACAAGATGCACGGCACGGTAGCCGCAGCGGTGGCCACCTGACGATTCATATTCCGATTCGCACGCGCGCACACAAGCCACCACCACAGCAACACGGCAAGTACAATCATGGTGTGGACGCCGATCCGCTCGCTGCTCGTTGGCGCTGGTCTACTACTTGGACTCGCGTCGGCTGCTGACCCGTGGGGGTACCATGAAGACAAGGCCGACCAGCCGGGACCGTCGCACTGGAGTGAGATCAACGCCAACTGCAACGGCACGCACCAATCGCCGATCAACCTCGAGTACAAGGGCGACGACATCATCAACCTGTGGGGCACCACGAACGGTGTCGCGCCGATCAAGTTCCACGGCCATTGCAAGAACTTTAAGCTCAAGACACTTGAGGATATCTACAAGTGGGAGTTTAGTGGCGAAACCGGTAGGATGGTATTGCTAGTAGGGGATGGGTGAGGGGTGGACACTGACAGTTAATGGCTCCTAGGCTGCAAGATCTCGCTCGCCGTGGACCATGATAAGACCTACACGCTCGTCCAGTTCCACGTGCACACACCGTCCGAGCACACGATCTATGGCCACCACTACAGCGGCGAGATCCACTTTGTGCACCAGGAGGATGGCGGCAGTGGCCTGCTCGTGACCGGCCTACTGCTCAGCGCCAAGCCTGACGTCCCGGAAGACGCCTGGATCGAAAACGTCTGGCGCACCATGAACGAAGGCGATGAAAACGCCGCCGTGCCAGTCGACCTTGAGTAAGTTATAGTGGTTAACCAGACACTGTACCTAGGTTCATCCTGGGGTGCTGACCACTGGCTTCGGTTTAAACCAGGCTCAACTACGTGGACCTGCTCAATGCCGTGGTCGCCAAGAGCCACCTCTTCAACTACCAGGGCAGCCTGACCACGCCGCCGTGCAGCGAGATCGTCGACTGGTGGATCATCAACAACCCGCTCCACATCTCGTTCTCCGAGTTTGAGCGCCTAGATGAAAAGTACAAGGACCTTCCGGCTGCCGCCAACGGCCACGACAACCGACCAACGCAGCCGCTGAACGGCCGCAAGGTCAAGTACTACTGAGGCGTCTCATGCTGTGTGGAGTCCCCATGGAGATAGCGTGCCTTGTCGTTATTGTGCACTCCTGAACTTGTGCTGTTTATTCCCCCAAATCAATATCGTTTTACCGTCACGTGTTGCTTCATTGCTGCCACGGACGTGTCGCTTACCGCTGAGCAGATCGCCCAACTGTACCGGTACACCCTAATACTAATAGCTGGCACCCTGTCAAGGAGCACCCAGTTTGATCTGTCTCAACTCACAGAATGGCACGATCGACAATAAATGTGTAACGTTAGGTCAGTGCTGGTGATCTCTTCGAGCAGTGAGATCATCAAACACTGGTCCCTACCGCATCTCTAATGTGCGAGGCTCAGCACCTCAAGTGACAAGGACATCGTGCACCAACCTTAGACGGAATCCGATATCGATTTATACAGATTGTTGAAGCCATTTTGCCCACCACCCTGATTACGATACTGTATCCGATTCTATAGCTTTTGGGAGGACTGCTTGGAGGGAGTGAACCGAGCTACCTGACACCTTGCCTTCGTTGACCTTGCCATTCGTCAACTCGCATTCATGTAGTGGATGATGGCAGTGAAAGCCAGTCAACCATGAGACTGAGGATCCATGAACCTTCATGGAGCAGTCAAGGCACTGAGTAGATAGTGCTAGCAAGGCTCATAGAACGTAACCACTGGTGGGAGCTGGCTATCTCTGACCAGCGCCAGGTTGGTCCCATGGCGGGCCTAGAGGGTTCTGTAGGGGTTGGAGTAGGCAGCAGCTTTTGGTTAGAGCAAAGTAGTCATTCTGGATTGGGATCAATACACCAGAGGCAAACATCAGGAAGCCACGCCGGCTTCCACAACCGAGTGCATTCAAGCGGAATCCACCACAA
>JAADXF010000065.1:0-54785 GCA_023337575.1 Pythium chondricola
GCTGGCGTTGGTGCTGGTGCTGGTGTCGGTGCTGGTGTTGGCGCTGGGGTTGGTGCTGGGGTTGGTTCAGGATGAGGTACTGGTACAGGCGTTGGCCGTATACTTGGTCGCACAGTCGGCGTCGAGGGCGTAACTGCGGGACTGAGGGTCGGCACGGATGAGCTGCTACTGCTGTCGGTGCTGTCCTCATTGTCGTTCTCCGTTGGCGTTGGCGTTGGCGCTGTCTCTGGTGTGGGTGACGGCCGAGGGCAATCTGTCTCTCGACTTGGCACGGGAGTTATCGTCGGCCTTGTTGGCGTTGGTTTTGTCGGCGCCTTCGTTTTCTTATTCGACTGATCCGCCGACGGCCGTGCCTTGCCTGGTTTGTAATTGGGCCGCCACCACTGGTTCCAGTCAATGCCGCCTCCTATCGAGCCCTTCCAGTACTGGTTGCTATCGAACACTTTCGCCGACGCGTCGGTGCTCTTGCTGCCCCTACGCCAACGCGTCGGTGCTCTTGCTGTACCACCGGACCACCACGTCGCGTCGACTGTCATCAAATTGCCGCCAAGTCAGTCTCGTGTACGAAGCACCATGCATATATGAGCGGTTCTCCTGGACTCACCTCCATCGCAGGAGACCTGTATCACCACACAGGCGGCGGCAACCGCGCGCCACCATCGCTTGCGTGCCATCGTTTTCTCAATAGTCTAGTGCGCGCGCCGGCAATCGCGGAGAGAAGTCGCGGTGGGTTCACCTTGACTACTACACGGTACACTAGGTGGAGTTCGCGTCGTCGGTGTTGGCGTTGGTCAAGCTTCGCTGACTTATCAAGAATGGAGGCAAGGCACTGGCTCTAGCGTTCGCGCGGGCGCTCTGGCGATACTGTAATGGCAGCGCTCCCGACAGCCGCGCTCTTCGAGCTCCCTTCTTCGTGTTGTGCGTCGTTGGCCGAGTGACCGATCACCCACCGTCGGCGGTTCAGCACACTACACTGTACAGTACATCCAATGGGATAGTCCTCATCACGAGTTGGCGCCGACAGCCAGTTGTCCACAACAGCAGCGTCAGCCACATGGATCCCTCGATCAGTGTGGCCGAGAAGCCATGTGGACGCCGACGGTAAAGGTCACGTTGGTGAGATTTCGATTCGTGCTGATTGTCGGTTCCAGTGCTGATTCATGCCCAAATACAGATGGTGCGGTTGCCAAGTCAACAGAGATCCCGAGTCCAGAGGGTATTATTCGCCAGTGGCGATTACCCTCTGGACGATTCGCCACGAGGGGCCGGAAGCAGCTGTTCCCAGCACAGGGTGAACACTCAGACACAAGGGGAACACATTAAAAGTATAAAGTATGCTCACTGGAGGACAAGTCTTTTCGTGCGCGAGGCGTGATCACAAACCGGCCTCCGGGGCGAAGCGGAGGATGCTCGGCCACCGAAGCGAAGCTGACTCAGCTAGCTGAGGTCGGCCCGGTTTGTGACACACGTAGCGCCACCCCCCGAAGCGCAAGGACGGCGCTCGAAAACCTCACGACGATATCAATCTATATCGGATTGGAAGGGGATTTATTTATAGAGTCAACTCGGCCCCCTTGTCAGAAGGCTTGTGTCTGAGTGCTCCCCCTGTGCTGGCAAACAGCTGTTTCCGGCCCCTTCGTGGCGATTCTCGAGTCCAGAGTTCGCAAGTCTGGTTACTGTATAGGATTGCGTGGTCTATATTTTTAAATTATTTTTAAATTATTAAAATATATTAAAAAAATACAAACGACCAATAGAAAACAAAAGCACTTACTCAACTCCTGCACAAACCTCACTCTCTCGGCTATTACCTGGCTTTCTCACGTTTTGAACGCTTTTCGTGGGTGTCCGAGAAGCATCACAAAAGATGTAGCCATCCGTAAGAACCCGTGCTTTTTGAGATTTGTCGCCTGGCAAGCAAGCAGGTGTACTACACCCTCCACACAAAGTACGAAACCACAAATTTCATGAGCAGCCGGATAATTTTCTGGAGGTTCATCAAAACCTGATGAAAATGGGTACAATTACACATTGGAAACAAACCGGATCCTGAAGAGGCGCGGCTGCCAATGGACAGTACGAAGTTCAAAATAGGGATTCTTGTCCCGAATAGAGCTCTTCACCCCCGACACCAATCGAAGTGGTGTCATCTAGTTGAACATGGCTGCCAGCTCGCGCGGCGGTCGCCGTAAAGACCACGGCCGCGCTTCAAGCACCGGCGACGGCCACGTGCCGCACACTGCGGCGCGCAAGCGCCATCGCAAGGTCAGCGAATCTAACCACAGAATTCCACCATGGAAACCACTTGCCGCGACCAAATGGCAGCGGTCCGAGGATGCCCACGTGATGCCACCGCCTCATATGGATGGGTCGATGGAAACAATTTCGTTCCCCCTTCAACCGACACGCAGAGACCGGTCTCTGAACCGCAAGAAACTCTCGCTCAAGCAGAAACAGAGGCTAAAGGAGCGCAAGCCTCGACGCCCACCGCCAAACCCGTTCATGCCCAGGGCGCTGACCGGTGGAAGAAAGTCGGCACGGTGGCTGGAGTTATCGTCAGATCTGGAGACGGACATTGCAACGTTTGCCAGGTTTGTAAGCCTGACGCCCGAAGAGCGAGCGTTCCGTGCGCAGGTCTTTGCCGAGCTCAACGAGCTGGTGACGGCAGTGTATCCGTCCGCTGTGGTGCAGCTCTACGGTTCCTCCAGCAGTGGACTCGAAACCTTCCGCAGCGACCTGGACATTACCGTAGGCAACCTCGATCCTACGCAGCAAAGACGCGCACCAACGCCAACTTTTACGAGTACGACCGCTTTTGTCGGCGACGACGAGGACGACGACGACGATGAGGATGACGATGACAATGACGCCAGCGCGAGTGACGGCGAGCCGACCTTCTCGCTGAACCTGGCGATGCCTGGCCTCACCAGTAACCTGGTCTCACGCTCTAGCGTTGGACAGAGTGTTGGTGTCGGTGTCAGCGGTGGTGGTGGGAAGCCGCCGTGGGCGGCGTCGGCGCCAACGAAATCGCCGTGGAACCCGACGCTTCGGCGCCTGAAAATGCAGCAGCTGCGTGCCCTACAGCAGATCCTGACGCGCCACCGTCCGCAGTTCAAGGTCAAGTGTCTGGCCAAGGCCAAGATTCCGATCCTGATGGTCGAGGACACGGAGAGTGGACTGTGTATCGACATGGGTGTGAACCGAGAGGTCTTTTCATCCAGCGACCACGGCAGAACGACGGCACTCGTCACCGCGTTGCAGCAGTCGCTTGGGTCCCCATTCATCTCGATCGTCATGTTTCTCAAGGAGTTCCTTCACCAGTTTGACCTCGATAAACCATACACGGGTGGCCTCGGCAGCTACCGACTCTACATGATGGTGGCCTACATCTTCACGGTCCGGCTGCAGACCCAGACCCGGCGCCAACCACAGCCGAGCCACGTGCTGCTGACGTTTCTGCAAATGTTTGGCAACCGTGAGAAGCGTGGTTTCTTGTCCTCGACGACCGAGCTGCCCGTTCGCCACGGTGGCCACATGGACGTGGTGGAGTTCAACGCGGTGTTTCGCCTCGCGGACTGCATCGACAAGTTCGCGATGGCGTTCGACATCATCAGCAAGCAGCGGAACCTGGGCTGCGTCATCTACGAAGAGCGACTGGAGAGTGAGCGGCGGGAGTGTGCTGACCGCATCCGTCGCCACGTGGAGAGGCGGCGGGCGCGGCGCCAACGTGACGCCGACCACGAGGTCAGTGTGGACGAAGTGGCCGCCATCGATCGCGACAGTGACACCGACGAGTCGCTGTATGAAGACGAACGGTCTTTTAGATAGAGGCAGATCAACGTGAGTCTTTACTGTGGTAATGTGAACCCCTTGTACGAACTGGGCACGCCGACCCACCGTGCGAGTTGGTCTTTCGCTTGTTGGACCAAATCAGACGCATCGCTCAGCACTGCCTTGGCCTCGCTGTACGTGGTGACGGTGGACTCGCTGTCCATCAAGCGACGCAGCGTGGTGTACGCGTTGAACAGACTCCACTTGCTCAGCCGAGACCCGAGCTTGCGCTTGACCGTGTCCGTCATCTTGGACGCCTTCATCGCGCCCTGCTTGTACCCGGTCGCCCCCATCAATACTTCCTCTGTGTCTGTTGGCGCACAGAACGCCGACGCTTTCACGTTGGTGTCGGTGGCCCAGTGGCCTTCGTGCCTTGTCCAGTTGAGTGACACAGGAGACGGTATCTTGGTTGGCTCTCGCTGTCGGTTGAAGACGACCTGCGCCAGCACATACACATCCACTGCGTGCTTCGCCACCGCCGGATAAAGTCGATCCCGTAGCGCTCTCTCCACTGCTCTCTGCTGGGCTGCGGTCGAGTGGCTGGACGGGTCCTTCCCCACAACCACTGACGCCAACACCAACGGTGCGAACCACTGCGAGAGCAGTCGGCCCTGGACGCCAACGACTGTCCACTTGGCGATCTTGTCCGAACAACTCATCGAGAGAGTCTGCTTGTCCACCGGTAGGTCCGACCGTCCAGACTTGGTGCGTGCGATGCCGATCATTTGCTCGTATCGCTTGTCCGCTGGCTGGTCCACAGTCTCGTCGTCCACAGCGTCCTCACCGTCCACACGCGGTCGCTTGCTCTGTCGAAGTTTGGCTCCAGTTAAACGCAGATCACTACGTGGCTGGCCAGCGTGGAGCCGCTGGTCCACAAACGCGTCCACAATGTCGTTGCGCAAAGGGTAGATCGCCGCATCGCCACAGGGTGCCTCGTTCACAAACAAATGGAGCTCGTGGTCAGGTTTGAGAATCAATTTGTTGCTGTCGGTGTCCACTTGAAAGATCGAGTCAGTGTGGACGCGTCCACAGTGCAGCCACTGCAGTACCTCTGTGTATAGATACCGCAGGAACGCTCTGCGCGCGATGATCTCTGCATGGGAATCGTTCACGACGTAGCCGTTGGCATCCAAGTCGCGTCGGCCAAGGCACTTGGTGCCCGTCCCCGTGGCGAGTACGCGGTACTCGTCACCCAAAGAAGCACGGGATACACGCAGCACGATGCCCGCAAGCACTGTCCACTCGCCCTGTGGATGCTTCTTCTGTGCGATCGAGGAAGCGGCGAACCATTTGAGCACGGGGTCGGCGACCGCGGATGCGGACGCCATGATTGGGAACTGCTGGTGGGTCTATTTCAAAAGAGTGACTATATAGTTTTTCTATATAGGATGGGGTCGTCATTGTGACATTCGCGGTCAACCCCAGCCTGCAAGCTATCTACGCGAGTTGCGGTGACGACGCGTCATTTGCTGGGCTTGCCGTTGGCTCTGCGACGTCATTTCGGGTCTCCATGAAGAGAAGCGGTGCCATGCCGAGCAGGCAGCCGATGGTGACACCAATAGAGCTACCGGCGACCTTGGCTATCCTCGTCTCCCTCAGCATCATCTGTGTGACGCAGGGCCAAGAAAGGAGTGAGCATTTTGGATACAACCAATCGCATACATCACAGACAGCGGTGGCGCACCTGTGCTGGCGTGAGTGAGGGCGTTGGCAGACCGAGGCGAGCACAGAAGTCTTCGACCACGCCACCAAGGCCAAGCCCTGCGACGTCAGAGATCGTGTTGCCGATGCCCGCGGCAGCCATCGACGAGATGCCCAGTGAGATACCCAGCGTCATATCAATGTAATCGCCAGCGATGATCATGATCACGTTGTCGATGAAACCGAACCCCACGAATGGAATGCCCACCTGGAGCGCCACGTACTTGAGCTCTTGCATGGAGACGGTCGCCTTTGCCGCCGATGCACTGGCCGCCGTCTCAGCCAGCCTCGCCTGGTTCTCACGCTTGACTGCAGCTATCGCCTTGGCAAGATTTTCAGCCGTGGACGAAGAAATCAGCGCGCTGAGCCGTTCGGTAGCTGCTGCGTCTTGCAGCGTCGCTTGCAATTCTGTGAGCATGATGGCATGTTTCTCGACGGCGGTCTGCTGCGCTGGACTATGAGCATGTCGCGCGGGGGTGTTGAGGAAGCGCACGCCATTGAAACCACGGTGCAGAGCGTGCACGCGCAGCATTCGCATCGCCAGCATCGTTGGCATGGACGCCGGCAGTTGAGAACCGAGTCACACCCGTTGCTCTGCTTTGGAATGAGGTCCGCTCGCGTGAGTCCAGCGGATCCACCAACCGGTGGGTACCGTCCACTCCTTTCGGTATTTGATTGGTCCAAAATAGATTCATCCATCCGCCCGTGCAGCACCACCAGCGCATTTGTCACTTCGGTATTAATATCATCTGCAAATAACAAGCAATGAGCAGCGCGATTGAACAGGCCAAGCGCACGGTACGTTGACACGCAAAGCGCGATCGCCTACTCTATCTGCATGCCCATGCACTGAGCCATCTTCCTGCATGTGTAGGCTGCGCGCCAGGCGGTGGACGAGTACGTCCAGGACGGCTTCATTGTCGGTGTCGGCAGCGGCTCGACGGTTGTATACGCGGCCGAGCGCCTCGGTGAGCTCGTCAAAGAGAAGAACCTGCGCATCCAGTGCATCCCGACCTCTTTCCAGTCGAAGCAGCTCATCGCGCAGCACAAGCTCACGCTGACGAGTCTGGATGAGCACCCTGTGATCGACGTGACGATCGATGGCGCCGACGAAGTGGACGCGCAGCTCAACTGCATCAAAGGCGGCGGCGGCTGCCAGCTGCAGGAGAAGATCGTGGCGTTCGCGTCCAAGAAGTTTGTGGTCATCGCTGACTACCGCAAGGAGTCGGCCAAGCTTGGCCAACAGTGGACCCAGGGCGTTCCCATCGAGGTGATCCCGATGGCGTACGTGCCGCTGATGGAGAAGATGAGAGCGATGGGTGGCTCGCCCGTGCTGCGGATGGCCAAGTCCAAGGCTGGCCCCGTGGTCACCGACAACGGCAACTTCGTGCTCGACGTCAACTTTGGCATCATCGAGCAGCCTGCTGCCCTCAACGACCGCATCAAGCTGCTGCCAGGCGTGGTGGAGGTGGGACTCTTTTGCGATATGGCCGAGAAGGCTTTCTTTGGCCAGGAGGATGGATCCTTCACCACGCGCACGGCATAAGCGTAGGAGGATCATACTGTAATACACCACCACAAGCGGGGTACATCGTGTTGTTGGGATGATACATGCAGGGCCGCCACCAAATGCTCAGGGCCCGGTTGTGTGTGTGTGTACAGGTGTCTAGTTGATCTCGAGGTGCTTGAAAAAGTGGTTGAGGCGCATCTGCTGCAGCACGCCGTACTGACCCTCTGCGTCCGTGGCCGTGCGCAGCTCGCGGGACTCTTCCTCGCCCGTCCCGTAGCGGTGCGCGTAGAAGCAGCTCGTCCCAAACTTGCATTCACCACTGATACCAATCAAAAGTCGGGAGTGAAATGCCATCCACGACAAAAAAAAACCACCACCTCCACGCAACAACGGCAACATACCGTCCTTCATCAAAGTTGCGGCACGGGATGTTGGCCAGATTCCTCTGCACATGTCACATGTGTCTAGGTCAGCCACGAATGCATCCACTTGGTCATACTGACGTTCGGCGAGGTCATACCGTGTACTCGACGATGAGTTTCTTCTTGCGGGCCGGGTCGATGACCATGCGGTTGGACGGGATCACGAAGTGGGTCTCGACCCGGCACACGGGACACACGCGCACGGTCTGCTTTGGCTGGTCCGGGTTGGCGCGCCAGTTGCGGACACAGGGCAGGCAGAACGGGTGCGAGCAGCCCGAGAGCAGACCAAAGCGCTCGCCCTTGATCAGGATCAAGTCGAAGCAGATGCCGCACTCGAGCTCGGCCGAGTCCAGCACTTCCTTCTTCACCACTTCTTCCTCCTCCTCCGTCTCGGGCGCGCGCTCAAGCGAGTGCGAGTAAAAGCACGAGTCGCCAAAGCGGCAGTGGCCCTGCATGAAGAATGTGCACGGTCGCCTATGACATATCGACAGATCCATCATCCATCACTGCAAACCAAGTCAACACACGCCGACTTACGGTGGCGCGCCCGTGCCCTCGACCGACATCTGCAGCGCCTCGAGCACTTCTTCCGGCACGTTCTTAGTCGCAATGTCCGCGTAACTGGGCTTGCCTTCGTTGTTTTCATGGACCGACGCGAGCTCAAACTCACCCGGGGCGCCGTAGTAGTACAGCTCCTCTTCCTTGGTCAGGAAATCGCTCAGCTTGGCGACGCCGTCTTCCTCCTGCTGCGTGGCCTCGCCTTCAGCCTGTGTGGTCTCCGTGACAACGTTATTGGGCTTGAGCACGTGCATCTTGATGGTCGTCTCTTGCTTCTTCGTCGGTGGCTTGGCATCCACACTGCCATTGCTACGCGCGTGACCGTCGACGTGGCGGTACGGACACGCTGCGCCCGTAGAGCACGCGCCGTTGTCGTAGAACCTACAGCGAGTGCCGAAGGAGCCAGGCGCCGGCTTGCGCTCGCCCGCCGACGTCGTGCGCATCGCCACGGGGTCCACGTCGTGCGAGAATGGGCAGTCGCGGCCATTCTTGCAGGCGTTCTGCATGAAAAACTTGCACGGCGCCTTTGGCTTGGGTCGCGGCGCTGCCGCTGCCGCGCCATGCGAGAAGCGGCACTGCTCGCCGTCGCGGCACTTGCCCGAGGCAAAGTACAGGCACGGCTTGGCGGTCGACGACTGCATTGTACAGTGTGTTGTGGATGGACGCCGATTGAGAGTTGGCAATGAGTCCTCTTGGTGTTGCGCTTCGAGAGTGAACCATTACCTGATTATTGCGTTCTGATTGGTGGATTGGTGTGAGAGAGGTCTAGTTTCAGCCAATCAAACAGAGGGTACATGCGACCATCATTCTCACAAACAAGTCTCTATTGCAGTAGGAATGATGGTCCATGGATCAAACCATGCATGCGGCTGAAGAGTTAAGCACCTTTTTGAATGGAGTCACAACAGTCCTTGACAAATAGCGTGGATACATTCAGTGATTAGTTCGGCACTGTGGCGCCGAGCGTGCCCCAGATGCGGCCGGCAAACATGTCCTTGGCCTTGACCATACGCGTCATGAAGTCACCGACGACACTGCCGCCAAACACTGGCAATTGGGATACACCGCCATTTGGGCCCAGCGGCATGATCACCGCCTCAACCGTCACGACTGGGAATGGCTTGGACACTACAGGCTGGCGCTTGCAGATCACATGGACCAGCTCGCCAGCGACGTGCTTGGCCTGCTCCCCGGCCCAGTACGCGAGCTTGGGGGTCTTGTGGTTCACGACGTCGCCCAGCGCGAAAATGTGGTGGTACTTTTCATGGTCGATCTGGAGCATGGCGTTCACCTTGATGGCGCCGTTGGCGTCCACAACCGATGCGTCCATGGCCTGCACCAACTCCGCCACTGGGTGGAAACCACCGCACAGCAGTTGAATATCCGACTCGATCTCAGTGCCCTTGTCCGTGCGGAGCGTGCGCTTCTCAAAGCAGTTGCCCGTCAGTCGCTCCTCGAGGCGCTCACCGAGGATCACTTTGATCTTGAGCTTCTCCAACGACGGATACAAGTACGTATAGAACTTTGGCTGCAGCTTGTTGGCGGCGACGAGCTTGTCACGACTCTCGAGGATCGTGACCTCCTTGTCAGGGTAGTGCGAGGCGATATCACCGGCCACTTCGCAGCCAACAGCACCGCCGCCAACCACAAGGATCTTCGTCGCCTTGGCGATCTCCTCGCGCACTTGCTTCAGTTGCGCCTCCGTCTTGGCGCGCGAGTAGTGCGCGCTGTCCTGTTTGATCGGCACAGTGTACGTGCTGCCCGTGGCCACAATCAGGTAGTCGAACTGGACCGTCTCGACTTCGACCACCGGTTGATCGTCCTCGCCAATGCGCTTGTAGGACACTTCGTTCGTTTCGGCTGAGATAGCCGTGGCCACGGCACGCACGAGCCTCACGAACGACAGAGCGTGTTTTGGAATCGCGTTGTCGTACGGAATGAACATCTTGGGCGTGAACGCTTCTTCGGTGTAGGCACGCGGCGCACCGACCGTGTGGTAGTAGTGCTCGCTCTTTTCGAGGATCACGACCTCGGTATTGTCGGCGGGCTTGAGCTTGTTGGCGAAGGTCTGTGCGGCGTTGATGCCCGCCGGGCCGGCGCCGATGATCACAATGCGCGTCATGGTTCTTGTTGCCGCTTGGGTGAAGGAGGTATGGGGCTCGAGGTGGATTGCAAAGTGATCAACGGCACAGCGACTGTGACTTTATAGGATCATAACCGTTAAACCAGTACATTTCTCTGTGTTCATAAACACAGAGCAAACTACCTTAGAGAAAGTATGGGATACGTTGCATATGAGACATACTAACTAGATTAGGTGAGATGACAGCATCACGGTTTACGCTCAAGTGACTGCCCACATGTTGACCCTTGACGGTCACGGTTACGACCACGAAAGTGTACCCATGTTGATTACCCTGGTGACCCGCCATTGGGGATGACGATTCACTCTGAGGAGAACGCATGTCTCAAACGCACATTGCGAGTGTGCTGTGTGCCAGCTCCGATCTACTTATCACGCCTGTCGACCATCCACGGCGACGAGCCACCGCACCCGTCACAAGCCTCCGCATTAGCTTGCTGTACATGCACGTCTACGACTGGGGAGGCCTTCTCTCATGCCTCCCATTGTCATGAACATGCTTGGCATCTCAGCAAAGCTCACTTATCAAGCAGCTCTCCTCCAACAACAACACTTTTCAACTCCGAATAACCAAGATGCCACGAGTGGTGATCATCGGGGCTGGTCCAGCGGGCGTTGCGGCCATGCAAACCTTCGCTAACACGCTCAAGCCCGCCGACAACGTCGAGGTCATCGAGGAGAGCAAGTACTACTACTACACGATCGGCGCACGGAGGAATATCGTTCGCGTCCAAGATGTTCGTGCCATACGACAACGTGGTGCCCCAGAACGCCGCCTCCTTCGTCCGCTGCGTGTGTGCAGAGGCCGCTGCGACCTCTGCTGAGAACCACTGCATCATCGATAACGATGTCCATTCAAACCAGACTAGAGTCATTCGTTTCGCCTAATTGATCATCGCGACGGGCAGCCAGTACACCGTGCCAATCAAGCAGGACAGCGAGTATTTCACGCTTGAGTACACGGAGGCCAAGCTCAAGGAAGTGCGCGACGGCATCGCACACGCCAACAGCATCTTGGTGGTTGGTGGCGGTGCTGTCGGTTGGGAAGTCGCGGCGGCCATTGCGGCCCACTACCCGAACAAGAGAGTGACTATCCTCGAAGGACGGTTGAGACTCGTGGCGGCAAACGATGTCAAGGAGAAGCGAAAGCTGCGCACCAAGCTTGGTGCGGTACTGCGTGCCTCAAGATCAGGGTAATTCTAGGCGAGCGCTTGGAGGAGCTTCTGACCGCGAATTCATTCGAGCGTTGCACGCTTCGAACCTACAAGGGCAGCGCGATTGTCAATCACTGATTGAGTCCGACATGCAGCTCCTGCGCGGCGGCTTCCATCCGGCCTTAGAGCTCGTGGAGGCCATGGATGCATCAACTCATTCATAACAACCGAGTCGTGAAGGTGAACGACAAGCTGCAGCTGGACCACCCTCGATACGCTCACCTATTTGCTCTCGGTGATGTCGTCAACCACAAGGCGCCGAAACTGGCGTACTGGGTCGCTGAACTGGCCAAGCATGTTGCAGGCGAACTGGTCGCAGTCGTCCGCAACAGTCAGCTGAAGGGGAGCAAGCCGTTCCCAGAGATTCTAGTCGAGGCTTTGATTCTGTCGCTTGGACCGGGTTGCGGCGTCTCGCAGCTCCCGATCGTCGGTGTGCTGGGTTGTTGGCGACATCATGACCCGCATGTTCAAGGCGAAGGACATGGGCGCCGACCGTGTGTGGACCAGCTTCGGCGCCGCTGGGCCGCCACAAGCATCGCAGTTACGATAACGTTAGCCTTGTACATACAGTGTATCGCATCATGTGTCGATCTCCACTCCTTGAATGACATATCCAACAACGCCTTCTTCTTCAAGCTTGTCTGAACTTGAGCTGGCTCGCTGTTCGCGTCTCAGCAACACGATACTGTAGTGTCTCTGTTGATCGAAGGCACAAGTGTACAGTACGTGCGTGGGGGAGCCGACGCTGGTGCCAACACAGCACTGCTGGGCTGGCAGCAGGGTGCGTCAAGGTGACGCACCCAATGACTGATGGTTGACCGCATTGATGGTTTGGTAGCTCTTCGTCCCGCTGATGGCTACACTTCGTTCCCTCGTTTGAGTGACACGTGTGATCCGTAGAATCCGGCTGATCCCCTCTCACCTATCCATCTGTGGTGTGCCATGCTGTGTGGCGGTGGCCTGTCTGTGCGCTCCACGCCAGCACTTCCGACTCTCTTGCGGAAAGGATGAAAACGCCAACAAACCAATGCAATGCTCACCAAAACCAACTCTATCCTCTACAAAGGCCCCGGATGTTGACCTGTGCATGTCCACCGTCTGACGATGCGTCCGCATCGCAAACCGCACCGTAAAGTCTGGCGGCTCTCTCTGCCTCTCTTCGCCATGCGAAGACGTGACGCTCCATGAGGAAATCATGCAGAAGAATCACTCTGCAACTTGCGTCTCGTGCCTCACTCTCTTTCCATTAGTAGACCACAGCATTGGAACCATGGGTGTGAATGACCAGCAAAAGTTATGTAAGGTGACGGTGCACCGCAGCGTTGCACGCGACCAGCCCAAGCCATGGGAGCGCTCGACTGTGGTGCTGGGCAAGGCCAGCGCCAAGACGCTGACGCCAACACAAGCCGAACTCTCGCGCTGGACCGCCACCGGCGCGGCCGCGGTCGACGGCATGCTGCCCACACGCCGCCGCGCGCACACGACCACTGCGACGATGGACCCATTCACCACCAGCTCCCGTGACCCAATGTCGCGCCTTACGATGCGGTATGAGTCGGCATCACCAACCACCGACACCAACGAATTGCAAGCGTCGGCGTCGGCGTTCACCAACATGGAGCGCAGCGACTCGTTCCTGTGTGTGGACACGGACACGGCTGACCCCGTGCGCCAGACTTTCGACGAAGACACCAAGATGCTTGTGCCTGCCACGCCGCCAATCCCCAGCGGACTCACGGTGGACATGCTGCCGACTGTGGACTTTACCCCCAAGCTCACCTCCAGCAACAAGTCGGTGTTGGCGGTCGAGGCCAAGTTGGCGCCAACACAGACGCCAACGCTAACACAAACGCCAACACCATTCGACATCCCGCGGAGTCCGCGCGAGTCCCGTATCCGCATCAGTACCCCAGGCAAAGAGAGCGCGTGGTCCTCTCTGTTCGGCACCGACTCTGACTATATGGACGAGCTCCCCACGCCGCTCCTCTCGTCCTCCGTGGGGACCCCATTAGAGGACCACCAGGTCGCTCAGCCCGAGATGGACATGGAGATGGCCACGCCACCACCAAAGCTCACGATCAACGCCACCAACATCCCCTCCTCCTCCTACGAAGCTCTCCCCCTGGAGGATCCTCAGCCAGAAGAGGAGGAGGAGGACGACGCCGACGACGAAGGCGTCTCCTCGTTCATCGAAGTGGACGACGACGAGGAGGAGCAGTACCACCACGGAAGCACCGACAATGTCGCCGCACTCGACGCGGTGGACGAGGACTATGACGTGTGTGAGAACTTTGACGCGATCCTCGGCGAGCCACTGCCCAACCGTGGCTCGCGTTGGCGCTTCAGCATCAACCCGAAGACGAGCCTTGTTGGTGCGCGCCAGAAACGCGGCATGAGCTCGCCGCCTCGCATGGTGGGCATGCCGCCACCGCCAACACTAGCGAGGCACATGTCGGTGACGGCAACCTACACGCCACCGCACAACGCGCGACCCAAGCCGATCGTCCACGCGCCCGTGGGCGAGCCGCTCTTCCACGGCCAGCTGCTCCACCTCGCGTTCAAGTCCAGTGTGGGCCACACGGTTCAAGTGTCAACACACCAGCGCCACTCCAAGAGCAGCGTCTTCTCCAAGTTGATCGAGTGCTTCGCGGTCACCAACGAGCCATTTGCGGACGCGGAGGACGCGCTGCGGATCATTGCCCACACCACGGACGGCCACATCCGCGGTGGCGACCGCATCTCGCTCGCGCGTGCTGACGGCAGCGTGCTGCGCATCCAAAAACTCAGCAAGAAGCTTGGATTCAGCCCCAAGATCGACCTCAAGGCCAAGTTTGTCGTGTGCGGCGTGCCAGAAGGCACCGTGGTGACCGACACCAACAAGTTCTACCTCCAGAGCGTCTACGACCGCACCAAGACCATCGGTTTCCTCAAGGACCGACGCCACCCGGGCGCCGGCTGCCTCGTGCTTTACGCCAATCGCACGACGGACGACAAGTCGGAGCCGATCCAGTTCTTTAAGCGACCGACGCCGCCGTCCTTCGCCATGCAGCACGCGCTGCAGCAAGGCCACAACCTGCCCACGTCGCCTACCACGATGATGTAGTGCGGTGGCTGGTGTGCGTCTCGTTTCTATCGTGGCGTGTGTGAGTATGTATGTGTGTGTCAACGTCTCCAAGACAAGGGCAACCCTGTGGGACGGGCGATCGCCAGCCCTGCCCACCTCAAGACCAAGCAAACCGTCGGAAGGGGCGCACTGCAGAACGAATGCAGTGCCACCGTCGCCTTCTCCTTTCGACCCAAACCGCGTTTTTGTAAGTGTACGACCGTAGCGAGCGATGCAAGCTCCTGTATTTTTATTGCACCTCCATTTTTGATCCATCGACGCACAGTGAGTATCATAGTGGCGCGTGTTTAGTACCATGTCCTTGACCGTCGGCTAGACCATCCAGCAGACCACTACTACAGTACTTGTATCATACTACGTAGTAGTATTCTACTGCACACTCTGTGCAATCCCTCAGTCGGTAGAGGCCGATGAGTGCAGTGTGAGGGTGCCTGGTGGTGCATGTGGTGGAATGGGTCGAGCTACAGTGTGACTTGCTTCTGTGTGGGTCAGTGTCCGGTGAGGACCCTCCTGCTGGTCGGCTGCCATGCATGCAGACAGCCTTGTCAGGATCATCATGGCGTGACAGAATGAACACCACAGAGCACGAGGGGAGCTGGCTACGGCTACTGTAGACACCACGCTGAATACCGTACGAAAGTTTTGTTCGTACTGTACAGAGTGCAGTCCCTGCCAAATGCATGATGTGGATTCAACATGCTTGGATCATGTCTGTGGGTGCCACTGAGATGTGAAGCGTATGGAGTATAACACACTCACGCAACGACGAACCAACGCAAGCGGAAGGTATTAATAACATTTACGATCACAGTGATACGGCAGCACCGACGGCACAGAGAGATCAATAGCAACTAGGTAGGATGAACTGGATCATAAATCAGTAGGCGCGACGATGCGGACGCGCTTTGTGGTGGTGGCGCCCCGTGGGGCTGGTTCCGTGTCGGGCAATGCGGGCGAGCTGCGCTTCTGGTGGCCCCTGGCCGACATGGTAGCGTGGGGGCCTTCGCTGACTGACCGTCGCAGCGCCGATGGCGGACTCACCGTCGGGTGTGTGCTGAGCGTGGCGGGTGGCTGCTGGAACGAATGGCGGCGCGGCTGTGGATGCGGCTGTGGACGACCCATCTCGTGTGGATGGTCTCGGGCCACAAACAGCGGGGTGACGCTGCGCACGTGCTTCATCGCCCACGCGAACTCAGTGCGCAGCAAGTCACAGATCGTGCACGGCCGCGCAAAGTTCTGCGCGCTGCATACGCGAAAGTGGCGCAGCAATTGCTTCGCCTCGCAGCACGAGCGGTGGCATTCGCCCTCAGCCAGAAAGCACTCCTGGCAGTGGTCCAGCACGCCACGAGCCACGCGGCAGTTGCGGACGCCGCACACGCGCTCGACGTCGAACGGCGTGCAGCACTCGCGCGCGTGGAGCAGCAGTGCCAGGCGCGCGGCGAGTTCGCGGGGCGTAGGCGCCTCCGCTTGCGAGGGTGGTGACGGGTGCTGCACGTGGTGCTGTTGAGCGTAGAGCACCGTGGGGACGCCGTGGTGGCGGCTCTGGGTTGGGTACTGGTCCCCGGGCGAACGGTGGTGGTTGGCAGCGTGGGCGTACGCTGGTGGCGGCGTCGAACGCGTGAGTGACGGCAACCGCGTGAGCGTTGGCAAAGCGGTTGTCTTGGTGTCGAAACCCGCGGTCGTTGGACTCACACGTGGCGCGCTGCGGCCAAGGACCGACGGTGGCGAGATCGGCGGCTTACCGGTCGGCTCCGGGTTGAGCTGGAGGCGCAACAGGGACGACACGGTGTCCGGGGACTCTGGTGCGGACGCGTTCGTGGTCATTGTGGACGGCATGGACGTGGGGCGCATTGTCCTGTTGGTGGAAGTGGACGGGGTGGGACCGGTGTGGACGGTAACAGGCATCTATCCCCCGGACGACGATGGAGCGCGGAAAATCGGAAATGAACCGGCGGATCACTACGGAGCTCCTTGCGCTACACGCCCCATGCGGTTGTATCATCTAGTCCATGTTAGCTGCTGGTGCTCGGGAGAGAGCGCAAGAGCGAGCTAATGCTGATAGCCTTCTGGATATTTCATTCTCCTGCCGACTGGAGCCATCTGACCACTGGAGTCATGCGTAACAGTGGCCATCGCTACAGAAATAATGTTTTTTTCGTTTTTTCGTTCTTCACTGTCCACTCATCTGGACGACAATTGCAGAAAAAACAATTTTAATGGGTTTTTTTTCTGTTTTGATCAATTACAATTGATCAAAACGAATCGCTGTGTTTGCTTGTCAGATATCGGCTTGCGACTCACCCGTCCAGCTGCGACGGTCTGTTCGGTGAGCGGACTGAACCTCAGCTCACCTGACCCGCTGGAGTACGTACAGACTGTACGTACTCCAGCGGGTCCTGGGAATACACTGTAGTACAGTGTATTCCCAGTCAAGCTTTTGACGCACACTGGCGGTCATGTCCGCAGCTGGAGCCGAGTCTGTGTGGGTCTCATCAAGATGTGGTAGAGGAGCCCAAGTGAGGCGAGTGTGGACGGCTGCGGATAATTCCACAAGCTCCGCTCTGGATCTGCGATCTTGTTGGTGTTGGTCACAGTGCATCAGTAGAGACAGAAGAGGCGGCCGTGCAGAGACCGTACCGCGGATTGCAAATGATCGGCGTTATGACCTGGGTGGGTAATACAGGTTCAACAACAGCGTGACCCAGACGCCCACCGAACACACCGTACTGTACTGTATGTACTTCAGCGTGTATGGATCATCTGCGATGAGTGTGATGCCAGCGCCAGACTGGTGTACTGTAAAGTACTTGGTCTCAACTACTAGTAATAGGGACCCACCGGTAGAGAGCGAGTGAAAGAGAGTGAAGAGGCATGCGATATGACGATAGAGAAGGAGAAGCCAATGTCCTCAACGTGTTGTGGTCGGGATCCAATACCCTAGATGACTTCTGGTGCGTTCACGCTGCACTTAATTGTGGTCACTAGCCTCCATGGCAACGTGGTGAGACTAGAGATGGCACTGCTATTCCTGAGACCACACCAGCTCGGCTATTAATGGCGTGGGTACATGGCAGCAGAGTAGATCCTGTTCCTATGCGCTATTCTTTCGTGAGTGAGTCGTGGCGGGTTGGATCGATCGACCGCGATGGCGTCGGAGCGCCTGTAACCCCACCATTCGCACGCAAAGATGTCTCGACGTCCACTATCGGACCAGCGGCATCTGCTGGTCGAACTCGAACTCGATGACGGGATCGCCAGTAGCGGCAACACACGATGGCTATCCACAGCACCGTCCACGCAGCCGTATGCCAACACCCGCCGCCACTCGACGCAGCCAACGGTGAACGTCCACGCTGTGGCCGCTCGTCCACAATCAGCGACTACCCGACGAATGCCCACCGGTCACAAGCTGCTGAGTCCATACAAGCTCAAGCAGCGTGTGCTTAGTAGCCGTTCGCGATCCGCCCTTGATGACGAGGATGACGCCGAAGTCAGTCGACCACGGCGAGCACCAGGGACCGCTCGGGCCATCCATGATCCTCCATCCATGCCGTCCCCACTGATGCTGATTGCGGATGCCGTCCGCCAAAAAATCACGCAGCGTAGCCGCGCGATGCTCGACGTCCAGGACGAGCTGAGGCACGCAGCGCCGTTGCCAATGCGAAGGATTCAAGCTCATGTCCCTTTACTCACTCCCAAGTGTATCAAATCCCTCAACCGACTGCGCAGCTTGACGCTCTCAATCGTCGAGATGATTCGCTACTTCTTCGACCAGCTGCCGCCAACCAGTGGCGATCCATCGCTATGGGCTCTGCGCCACGAGTTTACTGATTGCCTCTTGCGCCTGTGTGCCTCTGACGTCGACTGCTTGCTCTCCAGCACGCCTTTCGTCCACACCTTCGAATCCCTCGGTGTCAGCGTGCTTCGGAATCCATTACTCGACGGTCTATCGCTGGACTCGTCCGAGCTGCTGCTCTGTTCATGCCAGTCTGTGACTGGCACCAGTCGAGAGGCAGTTGCATCGTCGTCCCTTTTCCAACTGCTGCTGAGTCGCCTCGAGACGTTCGCACTGCAGATGCGTCGGGAGTACCCGTCCTGGCAAGTGTTGCCCCAGGAGCGAGTGGCCAGAGCATTATTACAACTGCTCGAGGCCGAGACAAAGGCCAACGCCACTAGGATGCTGCCTAGTTACCTCCAAGGGGACGAATGGAGACACAACAGTCGACGGGGATCGACAAACGCAATGGGATTGCATCAGCCAGCCGAGGCAGATGAAGAAGACGATGATGACGAGTCCGTCGATCAACCACCAGTGGCAGTCGCATGGGCTGAGGAGTCTCGTGCTGAAGAGCCACGTCGGCAATCGCTTCGACCGATTCCACCGCAGAATACAGCGTCGCTTCCACAGCAACCATCACCACAAACAACCCAAGCACCAACCGAACCGCCAGACACCACCTCCATTCCATCACAATCACTTGGCCGCCAAGTACCAGAAGTGGATCCTCCACCTGCAGAGCCTAAGCTGCCGACTGCAGGCGCACTGCACCAGCCTTCGAAGAAGGCCAAGCGCCTGACCGAGCGATCCATGACAGTGCATTCACTGGGGTCTCACAACACCGAGTCACTGACGAAACGGATGCAACCACTGACGCTGATAGCAGAGAAAAAAACGGGGTCACCGCCGCCGCTGCCTGACGAAGAGCAGCGGAACGCGACCATCACGAGTGCGATGGAGAAGCTTCCGCAGTTTTCACTCACCAGTCTCGGTATGAAGCCAGCAGTCACCGAGCCGACAACACGAGTGGCGCCAACTATCGTCGAACCAACGGTATTGATCTCGCCGACACCACCCTCTGTCGCAACGCAGCCGTTGGTGACCTGCGAGCCAACCAACACCGACTGTTCTCGTGCATGTGGACGGTCCGATGATGCGGACGACAGAGAGGACACGTCCACAGGCTCAAAACTCTCGTTCATTCTCTCGCTCTGCCGTGATGTCCAAGTGGCAGCGATCGATCTGAACCAGCGACTGCAGACGCAGTCCCCGCAGTTGTCTCCCATTAATCTCTTCCGTCCAACGTCGCCACTCGCTGCTCTACCAACTGATTCACTTCGCTTCACACTGAGCACGCGGTACTTGGAGACCGAACTCAAGATGCTGCGTCGGTTTTTCCGACTGTGGACGGGGTATATGGCCGACCGCCAACAGTTGGTGTGCGAGTTTCGCGTGGCGTGTGCTGGCCGCCGACTCGTCCGCTTTGGCCAGTGGATTCTCGCTCGCCAGGCCGCACGCCGACGAGAGTTGGCGGTGAGGGTACAGCACGCCCAGGCGACCAAGATCCAATGGCAGTGGCAGGCCCACTGCGTCCACCAACAAATGCGTCGGCGCCAAGTTGAGTTCCACCTCATGCATCGGTGTTTCAAGCGCGGTCGATTCTTCACGCGTGTGGTACAACGCCAACGTCGGCATCGCGAAGCCGCATACGTGGTGCAGAGTTGGTGGCGGCACCAACGCTTTAGGAAGCGCACGATAGAAGAGCGAAGGCGACAGGAGTTGGAAGCCAAGATGCGACGCGAAGCCGCGGCGCTGAAACTGCAAACGTTGGTGAGCCACCAACTCACGCGCCGAAAGTTGGCGAAAGCACTCGAATCCAACCAACAGTTTATGAGGCAGCAGCGCCTTCGGGAGACCAAGGCGAGGCAGGACGAGCAGAAGCGGCAGCAGATCGAGAGCAAGCGTCGCGCTGAGTTGCGTGTGGCCATGGAATCGATCAAGCGGGAGTTGGAAGCCAAGTGGCGCGACGCCGAAGACGCAAAAGAACGACTCGAACACCAACACCGACACGAACAAGAGCAAGACGAGTTGGCGTGGCGTCAACTAATCGAAAAGTTGGCGCGCGAACGCATCGATCGGTTCATGGAGCGAGTGGTGCTGCGTCGGCGAGTGCAAGAATCCATCCGCGTGAACGAGGCAATCGCGCTGGCCCATCGTCAACTCGAGTTTGTCCGCAAGCGACTGGAGCGGCAGCACCAGGAGGACCACGCCAAGCGGCTACTGGAGGGGCGGATGCTAGCGTGGAAGCTGGCCAAGTCAGTGGCCACCGAGCGATGCCAAGCACAGCAACGGCGGACCGTGGACGCCAGCAAGCACGCGATCCAACGACGCGAGGACGGTGCCACGACGGCGCGGTTTGTGCGCACAGCAGTGGCCAGGGCCGAGGTGGCTGCCTACTGCCACGCAGTCACTGGCGAGTTGGTGGAATCAACCTACCAGGCGCGATTGCGAGCCAAACAGAACGAGTTGACGCGCGTCCACAGGCAGGCGGCGAGTGAGCGCATCAGTGGCTTCGTGCTGCATGGCATGACGCGGGACGCACTGACCAAGGCCCAGCAAGCGGCTGATAGACTGAGGAAAGAGGAGGAGGCTAGAGTGTGGATGGAGCAGCAGGCGAGAGAGGAGGTGGTGCGTCAACAGGCACGAGAGCGACGTGAGCAGAGTGAACGGCTGATCGCACGGTGGGTCACAGAGCAAGTCACTCGAACCAAGGAGAAGCAGCGCGTTGAAAAGAGGCGGAAGGAAGCAGCGGCCGCTGCGTTGCGAGAGACGCAACGCCTGGAGCAAGAGGCGATTGCTCGCGAGCAGCGTGCCATCGAAGAGCAGCGTCAGCAACTGCTCGTGGACATTCAACGACAGCTAGATCGTGAACGTCGTCTGCGGGTGTTCCTTGTGGACGTGATGATGGCCACCCAGCGACTCGCGGATGCTGTGGCTCGTGGGACCATTGTGGACGCGTCCACAAAGCACAGAACCCAGTGTGGATGCATGGAGATGGAGATGAAGATCCACATGATGCGCGCACGGTCGATCGAACGAGTGGTGAGTCGTCGGTGGCGGCAATTCGTGGTGAGGCGACGTACCAAGAACGCGATCACGAAAGAGGCGCTGTGGCCCAACGGGGATCCACATGTGTCCATCGTCCACACGATTGTGGACGACGACACGCTCGAGTTGGACGAGGACCAGCAGCACGAGCTCCGACTCTACGAGCTCAGGTGCATCGCATCAGCGAGAAAAGTGCAGCGTTGCTGGCGAGCGTGGCGCGCTCGACTCCAAAAGCTCAAGCGGCAACAGGCCAAGGCCGAAGAGGATGCGATGGTCGAGCGAGCCAAGGGTTTGGCTTGGTCCACACGCCGGTGGGCCGATGAGTCAGCCGGTCGGGTCGCCAACACGTTGGCGTCGCGGAGGCGTCGGCACCGACTGCAGTTCCAGACCCGCATCCCTGGAGATGACGCTACATTTACAGTATGCTTTCAAGGTGGCCGTGCATGCGCTCTACGACAAGAGGACGCTGCGCAACTCAAGTCCCGAGTGCGATTCGATCGCGTGGTGACGAGGAAGCTGTTGGAAGCGACGGATCGGTCGGTGCATGCGCATGCGGACGTGGACAACCTCGTCCATGAGTTGGTGCTGGACGTCCACACGTTGCTCGTCACTGCGGACGCATCCCCACAAGCGACGCGCTCTGCTGCAGGGTGGCTGGAGATCGGAGATGTGGATGAGTATGAGCTCCCCCGCTTCTCTCTCTTCACACGGCAGCTGAGCAAGACGCGGTCCATCGTCAAGCGGACACAGCTTTTGGACGCCAAGGTCTCGTTCTCCACTGGATCAGCCGCAGTGTTGACCGTGTGGGATGCGGTCGCGTCCGCATCTGTCGATGACGCGACGTTTCTTCTGCAGCAGCGTGTGGACTTGGACGTACGCGAGCCATGCCAGCAACGGACGCCGCTGCACATGCTCGCGTTTAGTGACGCATCCAGTGCTCAGCGCGTTGGAATGCTGCGGTTCCTCGTCCATCGCGCCAAAGCCGACGTCCACAGTGTGGACGCAAGTGGAGATACGCCGCTGATGCTGTTTGCAGCCAGAGGATGCCTCGCGCTCGTGGACGAACTGGTTCAGTTTGTGGATCCACACCTCTGGCGGCAGTGTGGCAGCAATGGCTCCACAGCAATGCACCGTGCCTGCGGCCAGGACCAACCAGAGGTCGCTGCGCTGCTTACACGGCACGTGGTGTCCACAGCGTTGGCCATAGACACACAGCGCTCCGCACTCATGGAACTATTTAGCTCGGATGCGGACGGTGTCTCTCCTGTCCACATTCTGTGTGGACGCGGGTTCCACGAGTGCATGGTCCACGTATTGGATGCATGTGGCCCCGCGATGGCGTCCACTCTGTTGGAGCTACGAGATACCAGTGGACGAACGCCGTTGCATCTAGCGATTGCCGGTGGGTACCTTGATCTCGTTCGACTGCTGGTGAGACGTGGAGCAGACACAAACAGTGGGGACGAGTGGGGACGGCGTCCTCTTCACTACGCAGTCAAGCACAGCGAGGCCGTGGAGCTCCTCACACTGTTATTATTAGTGGACGGCAAGGACGATGGGAAGATAGTCGACTTACAAGCTGGGGACGACCGTGGCGACACGGCGTTGCACTGGGCTGCCTTGCTGGGTCGTGCTGCCATCGTCAAGCACCTGCTCGCACTCGGTGCAGACCCTACCGTCTTGAACGCTGACTGGCAGACGCCGGCTCAAGTGGCCAGCGCCTACCGCCACTACGAATGCAAGCGACTGCTGATGCCGACGACTTTGGATGTGGACAGTGTGGACGCTCCGTTGTCCCTGCAGCCGATCCCAGCCATCGACGACGACAGCCACGAACTGCCGTCACCCAAGTCGTACTACCATCCGCCAGTGTCCCCAGTCAACCACCACCACATGCAGGCATCCCCACCACGTGATTGGCGACGTGAGATCGACTGGGACGAGCTGCACCAGGACGTGCAGTTGGTAGAAGAATCTGGCGCGTTCTCATCTGAAGATGACGATGGGTCGGTCGGGTGGTCCGACGAGGCGGAGGAATGAGTCAATAACGAAACACAACCTTTTGGGTGATTGGTGTATGGATGATCTGGTAGGTCTCTCGGTTCGCAGCGAGGCTCAACGTCGGAGTGAAGCGAGAGTAGAACTGGGTTAGGATTGGTTTCGTTTTCACGTACTGCGCTCTCGTTGTTTGAAGCGACGGTGGGCGCTGTCCACTGTGTTGCGCAGCAGCATGGCGACGGTCATCGGACCAACGCCACCGGGCACGGGTGTGATTGCACCAGCGACCAGACTGACGGCGTCGAAATCCACGTCTCCAACCAGTCGGTACCCGGCCTTCTTGGAGGCGTCGGTGACGGCGTTGATGCCCACGTCGATCACCACCGCGCCAGGCTTGATCCAGTCGCCCTGCACAAAGTTGGCACGACCAATGGCAGCGATCACGATGTCCGCTTCACGCACACGCGCCGGTAGATCCTGTGTACACGAGTGGCACATGGTGACCGTGGCGTTGCGGTGGAGACACAGCAGCGACACGGGCAAGCCGACGATCTGGCTGCGGCCCAGTACGACCACGTGCTTGCCCTCGATGGGGATGTCGTGGTGGTCCAGCAATTCTAGGCAGCCAGCAGGTGTGCAGGGTACGCAAAAGTCGACGCGCTCGCGCTCGCCGTTGGACGGTGTGAACCGCTTGGTCGCGAACTGGAACATGGCCGCGTGGTTCTTGGGGTGGAGCCCGTCCACATCTTTAATAGGCGCGATGGCCTTGAGGATCTCGTCCACGTGGCAGAACTTGGGCAGCGGAAGCTGGACGATGATGCCGTCCACGTCCTCGCGGTCGTTGAGGGAGCGGATCGTGGCGTAGATCTCGTCCACAACCTGGGCCTCGCGCCGCGCGCGGTCGGCCGCGTCCACAGAATCGTGGGCGCGGTCGGCCGCGTCCACAGAATCGTGGACGGCCTCGCCGTCCTCAATATGCTGCAGGATCTCGGGCAGGTCGATCTGGATCTTCCACGACTGCATGCCCACGGCGGCGGACGCCTTCTGCTTCATGCGGATGTAGGTGGCCGAGTCCTTGCGTGTGCCCACGACGACGACCGCAAGGCCGACCGCGCGGCCGACGCGCGCGCGAAAGGATGCACAGGCGGGCGCGAGCTCTTGCTGCTGCAGGTGGTCGCTCGTGGCCTTGCCGTCCAGCAGTGTGGCTATGGTGGTCATTCTGTGCCGCAGGTGTGGACGAATCGGGAATGATGGAGGAGGCGGTAGACACGCACCGCGAGAGATCCCATTCGCGGTCACACCGAGCGTGAATGTGAGCAGATCCCTTTTGAAAATGATGACGGATTTGAGAGGGTGAGTGGGTGCAATGGTGTAATGCAACCCGATCCCTTTCAATGTCTGATACTGAGGATATCTGATCTGAGACCATGTGACGTTTCATTCTAAAATGTAGCCATGTCGACGGAACGTTCCATTCGCGTGCAGTGAAAAGTCTGATTGTGCTGCATGGAGAAGCGCAGCAATGCGCCTGCATCTCTGCCCGTCTGGACTACCTACCATTGTGGCGGAAGTCAACTCAACACTGACCAAGATGGAGACGATGGTCGCGGCCGAAGCCATGTCACTGAAACAGGATCTGCTGCTGCAGACCGACAAGATCATGGGCGTGATGCTCACGTGCGCCACGGGTTTTCTCACCATCCTCGGCGCGCTCGTCGTGTACAGCAACCGACTCGCGTACATGTGGGAGCCACGTTCTCTTGTGGTGGCCCTGGGCCTCGCGACGGGCGGCGTGCTGTCATTCACACTATCAGAACTCTTGCCGGCGGCTCAGGTGGAGCTTGAGTACACCATAAACTCGCTGGTGTACGGGGCTGATGCGACTGAGAAAGGGCTGTACGTGGAAGGGTACGCATCTCTAGTTCTTGCCGGCGCATTCTCGCTTGGGGTCATCATCGTCTGGGTGATGGATACCCTCTGCTTGTATTGGACGGTCCCCGTCAAGCAACCGTCTATGCCTCGAGACCCAACCATGTTGACTGCGGATCGATCAGATTTTGGTGGCTCACCTGGAAGCGTCGGTGTGCGATCACCGCGCCAGGTACTAATGGTGGCGCCCCACGCCGACGAGTGGGCGACGAAGAAGCTGCTCTACAAGACTGGAACGGCGCGTGTGATCGCGTTCGCTGTTCAAAACATTCCAGGTGCGGTGTTGTATTGGCCATCTGCCTTGCGCGATGGTTTTCATGGTACATCTTGTGTGTGACAGAGGGGATGGTGCTGTGTATCGCGGCTGACCAGAAGAGAACGCTTGGGGTTTCGTTCGCCTGCGCACTCGCGCTACTCAACGTCACACGTACGAGTACTTCTCATCAGATCATGCAAATGTGATACACTAACTCCATGGCGCGACGCAGAGGGAATGACGTTGGCGGGAGTGCTCACACAGGCATCTGGGTATCGTTGGCGCGGCGTGCTTTGGTGTGTCCTGGCTGCTCTCGCACTGCCGCTTGGTGGCTTCATGTCGTGGGCGGTGCTGCTCCAGATAGAACTCGACGCGGCAGCGTTGGGTGTCTTGTACAGCGTCGCAGGCGGTATCCTCGTGGGCATGGCACTCACGCAGATCCTCACACTGTGCTTCAACCACAAGACAAGCATGAGCGACTCGAGCCCTGTGGCGATGAGCGTGCTAGGCGGCGTCATCTTTCTCGCATCGATCCGCGCGATGCTCGTGTTCATTTACGCGTAGTGTATCAGTCAACGTCACCCAAAGAAAGAGAGAACTAGACAACTTGTGAACCACCACGTTTTCTTACGGGCTAGGATACAAACTTGCTTGCTGTGATCACTAGCATGCCGACGATGGTACCAATGACGGTGCCGTGGGCTTTGCCGACGGCGTAGTTGTGTGTCGTGGGCATGACCTCTTTCACACCCAGACCCAGGAGGATACCGGTCGCGAATCCGGTGAAGATTGTGTGCGACAGCGCCTCGTGGTTGCCCTGCTCGATGAGCATCCATGCGCCCGTCGCCCCGATGAGCTTACCCACAGGTGAGAGCAGACACCACAGTACACCACGTGTGCGGTGGCCACTTGCAAAGTAGATGGACGATGCTAGAGCGATCCCATCAGGTAAACTGTGCAGCATGACGGCAAGTGCGACCGCGACGCCAATGTGGAAATGGCGAACGGCACTCACGTACAGCGCCAAACCCTCTGCACACACGAGCGTATTGATGTGAGTAGATGTGACCCACCTCTCACTATCAGTAAACAGATTCGTACCGGGTATATGGTGGATGATCACGGCCACGGCACTCAGTACCGTGCCGCAAACCTGCACTCGACTGACACCCATCTCGTACGGCTCGTACGGGCTGGCTGTCGTCGATATCTCTGGCAGCTCGGCGACGTGGAAGCGACTGACCCCACGCCGCGTCGACCGATCGGAGGGCATCTCGATACTGTAGGCTGAGGCAGCGAGATCTAACTGGCTGAACGATCCGCGTGGCCCCTGTGCACCTGCGTGGCGCCGCATCGGCATGGACGCGTCTCCATAACACTCGGCGGCCATCACGGTGACGCGGTAGATAACGGTGTCGGCAGCGTACAACGAGACGATGCCGAACGTGAGCGTCGCGACCGCAAAGAGCTGACCCAGTCCAGTTGACACGACGTCGCTCCATCCATATTCGCTCACATACTCGCTGAAACCTTGTTGCGAATGGCGCAGCATCTCCATCAGCGCCGTGCAGATAAAGATGAAGCTCGAGGTGCTGAAGACCACGACTAGCGGTAGTGGCTGCGCCAGTGAGAGGAGCACCGTGCTGAAGACCATCACGCCACCGAGGACGAACGCTGTGGATGCGCCTGCCACCAGCAAGAACGCTGAGAGCACCGGCATGCCTGTCTCGACCTGCATTGTGGGGAGTCTATTGCCGATGACGACCGCGTCGTCGCGTAGTATCTGCCAAAGCGATCAGCATTCCATTGATTAGAGCCAGCGATGTGGTATCCGAGCATTGATGTGTTGCTCACCAGCTGATCACGCGTGCCTTTGCGCACCTGGGCGTGAATGAATGGATCGATCGATGGAAGCAATCGTGCTTTGCGCGACGTCACGCAGTGCGCTTGCTGTCGCTCAGCCCTGTCCACAGCGTAGGCCACGGCCACCCCCTTTATGGTATCGCCTGATACTCTCCTCCATGTGGCTGTGTTGGTTTCTACTGCCATCTCGTGAGTGATGCGGAACGACGCACGAACGATGCGCGTCGTTTCACGCGTGTTCTCGAACGCATGAGATCCGCCATCGACCACCAAGACGTGACGGCCCTGGATCCAACAGATTAACGGACAGGATGTATGGTCTCGGCTGAGTATGAATCAAGCCAGAGACGAGTGCGCACAAGGCGAACACCACAGCCAGCATAATGCGCCGACGCATCTCTTCAAGTTGAAGCCTTTCATGGAAATCAACAATAAACCTGAAAGTATCGTTTGATTCGCTAAAACGATTCCAAAATGCCAAATATTTAGCCAATCATCACAAGGTATTTATCATCGTGCCCACGTGTCTGTCTACACTGTAGACTCTACAGCAAAAGCAACCATCATCATCATCACCACTGGTGATTCACCAGGTGAAGAGCTCTTCCTGCGGTTCGCCGATGGTGCTGTTCGAGTTCGCGCGATTCTTCTGCCTCGCGCTCACGGACGCGGCGATGCTGCCGGCGCTCAACGTGATGCGCAAGAACCACCGCCACTTTGAGCTGTTTATTGGCGTCTTCCAGCTCAGTATCTCGTTTCTCTTCAACGTGGCCGAGGCATTCCACGCATCGCTCTTCCTGAAGGAGCTGCAGTGGCATTTCATCTCGGACGTATTGTCGATCGCCTACTTTCTCGTGCTCTGCGTCCATCTCATGGGCTTCCGCGACGAGAACACCAACATTATTCTGCGGTACATTGCGTTCGCGTTCTCGTGGCTGATGAAGGCGAAAGACGGCTGGAACTCGACTGTGTACGAGGTACTACTGATCACCGCCTACGTTGTTGGCGTCGCGTGCCGTCGGCTCCTCGCCGCCGACAAATCCATCGCGCCTCTGCACAAGGAGAACGCTAAGTTCGCGCTCATTTTCATCCTTTTGGCGGCCGCGGTCGGCAGCATCCCGATCTACTTTTCCGGATCTAGCGACGACTGGAGCGTCGGGTTCTTGAAGGGCTGCATGCACGTGCTCGGCGGCGCCGCGTTCTACTACGCGTGGCTCAGTGTACCGTGCCTCGACTCGAAGAAGACCGACCTGATCCCCACCTACATTTGAAAAATTGTGGGTCGGAAAATAAAAAATGAAAAATGAAAAATGAAAAATGAAAAATGCAAAATGAAAAATGAAAAATGCAAAATGCAAAATGAAAAATGAAAAAATGAAAAATGAAAAATGAAAAATGAAAAATGAAAAATGAAAACGTGATGTGGTCACCCCTGGTTTCATTCATGTGGGACGAGTCCGCTGACTCCAACGGTACGACAGTTGGATCTCGAGCGAGTCCTGGCGAAGTTGGGGGCTCGGCACTTGTCGATTCTACCCACAGACCACGATGAGGGTTCTGTGTGCGCTGATCAACGTCGATGGCACTACTCCGTTATCAATCAAGGTCAACGGAGAGTCGAGTGTGAGCAACCTCTTCGACGCCATCATTCGAGAGTTCCAGATCACTGCGGCGCCGCACTTGGTCCGGATCTACCGTGCCAAGCTTGGCGAGGTTTGGGTGAGTGAGCGTGGCGACAAGCGGGCAATCGCGCGAGGGGCGAGGCCCGACATCGTCCAACGGATCCTGGAGGGAGACTCGATGGATGTGACCGACAAGATCGCCGCAGTGTTCACGGGTGTACGAGAGAATGCGCTGAATGTGCTCGTGGTGCACCCAATCGAAAAGGACCGCTGTTTCCGCCTTGTGAATCGCGATGGTACCTGCATCCTCGCGAGCAGGATGGGTGCGACTCGTGACACAAGCATCAGATCGTTCGTTTGCCGCATCAAGGCCGAGTACACTGAGCCGGCTGACAGGATGGTTGCCTGTAATGACTGGAACCTAGCGGACTACGCTCATGCTCAGCTGCACGTGTACGAAAGTCAAGAACGCGTCACTGGCGGTGGAGTGCCGCTCGACCCTGAGGAAGCGATAGGAACTCGAGGGGAGTCCAGTGAGAGTGAGCTGGTTGTGGTCGTGCCGACTCCGAGGTGGCGTCCCGCCCAGCCACCGGTCGCTCCACTGTTGGAGGACACAAAGTACCTAAAGAGGCTGGATATGATCGTGGAGGAGCTGTGCGACGCCCACCACGCCACTGACATCGACGCAGCGTTCTACGTTCGTACCAGTCCGTGGATCATCCCAGTAGCTGGTGGTGATGGCCAGCTCGGCATTGACACGACTGTCCTGTGCGATCATTACATCCGCCGGTGCCGAGATCATTGGCCAGCATCGTTGGGTGATATGGATCCAAAGTTCCAAGCGCGGCTGACCTCGTGTCGAACTATCCATGTTTCGCTTCCACATGGATCACTACGCTGTGACAGCAGTCGCAGCACCGAGGTGTTGTGGCGAGTATACGACGCGCTCGCCCGCTCTACGCTCACCCAGGTGGACCTGGCGCCAGGCGTGGCCCTCCCAGGGTACTTGAAGCCGGTGAGGGCATCCGATAGCGTTGCCACGACGGTGGAGGGCATCGTCGCTCGCCTCGGACATGTGTTCATCGTGCTGGAAGACATAGACCTCGCGTTCGCCGACGTCGACGGGCAATGGACAGAACAGTCGTACAAGAGCTTCTATCACTTCTGCTGGACTGTTCTCACCACGTGGATGCAGGTGCCCGGTGTTTTCCTAATGCTGACCTTGAACGGTGCAGTGACAGTGGACAAACTGTGCGACCGCAAGTCCGCGATGTCCAGGTATCTCCAAGACGTACTGGTCCGGCAGCTATCGGCTACCGCATGAAGGCAAGGTGTTGCCACGAGAGTCGATTAATCCTGCTCATTGACTACACAACGATTTCTCACCTCGGCTCCGTGTACAGTACCCTATTCTGATCTGCTTGTGTACGTGTTATATGCGATTTTCACCGCCGCGATGTCTTCCACAGACGATATCTGTTTGCCAAAGCCACTGGGGGTCAGTCATAGTGGATGTGAACGACGGACGCCAATGGTAGCATTACCTGTCGATGGTGGACGCGAGCAAAGTACTCGGCGTACAGCGCCAACTGAGCGTGCAGTAGTCGCGTCGAGGTTCCGTTGTACTGTCCCTGCCGGTTCTTGATGAATAAATGAAGCAGTGCGTACGCCTCCACTGCCGCTGCGACACCAGGTGCTTGCAGAGCACTGGATAGCTCTCGACCATCCGCAAGCACACTCTTGAGTCGTCTCTTGAGCATCTTCGTTTGCGCCTTGAGCTTGTCGTCACTCAGCGTTGTGTACCCACGTAGTACGTCGCGTGGATCGATCGCCGCCACGACTACTTCATTATCACAGCACTTGGTATGCGTTATCTTCTCCGTGCGGGGGTTGGCTGCTGTAGAGAAGAGCACGCGGTGTACCGTGTGCTTGACCAATGCATCCACCGCCTTCCTCGCATCACCTGGCGACCCCATGTTGGAAATGCGATCTTGAAAGGTCACTTCGTGAATTAGAAGATGTATCTATGGAAACAGAATGAACAGTCGCGGCAAATGCAGTAGTTCGCTTTTCATAGACTTCCTCACTCTTCCGAATGTCCAAGGCGGTCAAGAAGGACGACGTGGCCGTGGGCGCGCTGCGCGTGGTGTACCGTGATGCACCCAAAGATCTCGAGGAGCTCATCGTCAACAGCGCCACGAACGCACTCAAGGCGCTATACAAGGGCGAAAAGAACCACTTGACCGAGGTCGCACAGCAAATCAAGCGAGAGATTGAGGACGTCGAGCCAGGCGCGTGGCACGTGGTCGTGGGCAAGTCGTTTGGCTCGTTTGTCTCGCACGAGGTCAAGAAGTGAGTTGTTTTCTGTGTCGCGGGGGGGACGGTGCTGCACTCTGATTGGGTGTGTTGGGTGTGATTATGACTGTGTGGGCAGGATGCAGTACTTCTTCCTTGGCCAGATCGGGTTCCTCGTGTTTCGACACGGCTGAGTAGTACACGTATAGTAGGGGCGCATAAAACCAGTAATGTAGTTGCAGTGGCGTCGACCACTGGCTTGTAGGTGAATCAAGAGCTTCGTAGTACACCGTCTTGCTGATAGAGCCACTTTTATGAAGGGGTTGAGCTGGTCGTTTTCGAGTGAGGAATCGTCGGTATCATCCCCGCACTGATACCGTCTTGGTTGTGTTGCTACTGCTGCTTCTGCTGTCCGCAAAGTTGACCGACGACGTTCGGGTGTCTCTGCAGAGAGAGCTTCACACCACCGACTCTGCTCCATCTTGAAGCTCACATCACAGCCACTTGACAGAGTCAGAGTCAGAAATGAGTTCCTTTCAAACCTGATATGATACGCAAGAGAAGCGAGCCCTGTTGCTCACTGTTGATCAAGGAGCCTGTGCATAATTGATGTGGTCACAAGTCCCAAGTCCCAAACGTGTGAAGCTCTGTACA
This sequence comes from Pythium chondricola, assembly GCA_023337575.1. Lineage (NCBI taxonomy): Eukaryota > Oomycota > Peronosporomycetes > Pythiales > Pythiaceae > Pythium > Pythium chondricola. The sequence continues at coordinate 32,007 of JAADXF010000065.1, forward strand.
CAATGAGAGCAAATGACAAGGACACTACGCTGCGCGCTGGTGGATGTAGGCGGTGCGACGCCCCTCCTCGTGGACGTTGACGAGAGCTGCAGCGTGGGAGACTTGAAGCGCGAGATTATCAAGCGTTTCCGGCTCTCCACCGAGGAACACTTGGTGCAGCTCTATGCGGGGAAACTCGAAGACGAATGGGTGACAGAATGTGACGACAAACGGGCGATTGCGCGAGGCAGGAGACCCCCAATCGTGGAGGAGATCGTTACGAATGAATACTTTCTGGACGCCTCAGACACGATCGCTGAGGTGTTTGCTGCCACGCGCTGCATGTGCTGGTGGTGCAACCGCCAGTGCCCACGAAGCGCTGGTTTCTTCTCGTGGACCGCGACGGCAAGCGACTGACGCCGGATACGGAATACCTGACCCGAGACACCCCCGTCGCTGCGTTTATCAGTCGAATCAAGGCCAAGTACGGCGCCTCGATCCTAGCGGATTATGCTGTGCATGCACTGAGCGTGTGCGAGAGCGAACAAGTCCTCACGCCACTCGATGCAACAGCAGCGATCGGGTCACGTTGCGAATCGAAGTTCCCCAACTTGGTCATTGCCGTGCCGGTGCCGCGGTGGCTGCCACTGCAAATACCGAACCCTTCTCTTGAAGATGACGAAATGTACTCTGTGAACCGCGATATCGCAGTCGACCAGCTGCGCCGAGTCCACACGTCCACATACAATGCTGCAGCCAAGGGTGAACGCGGAAGCGCTTATCAGATTGTGCTTGCTGATAACGAAATGGGCATCGGCAAGACCGCATTCGCGAACAGCTACATCCGTCGATGCATCGCTGACCTCACCCACGCCGCTGGGGCTCTCCCACCTCGCGATTGCTTTGAAGGGTGGCCCTGTCGAAGCCGAACGATCCGAGTCATGCTGAAGCCTGGAGATATGGCGACGATCAATCAATGGGAACGAGTCGAAGACCCGATGGCCAAGGCAGTCAATGCTGCCCTTGCCGAGGCAGTCATCAAGCACCTGAATCTGGTGGATGGCGTGGAAGTACCATCGTACCTGAGGCCCCCCATCTCGTCTGACTACACTGACGTGGTGGAGAGCATCGTGAAGCACTTGGGGCCAGTGTTCATTGTGGTGGACGAGATTGATGCAAGCTTCGAGTCGGATGAGATGGACGAGGAGAAAGAGGATTCACACGAGCAATTCCTTCTCATTTGCTCTACGAGTTTGCAGCGCTGGATGCATGTGAGGGGCGTGTTCTTCCTCATGATGGGGCCAGCGTCATTCCTTGCAGACGTTGAGCCCCACAACAGCAGGGCGTTGAAGTTCCAGCACTTGAGCTTCTAACGGAGGGATGACGATGATGACGAGACAGTTCCTTCTCAAGAAGACTGGTTGGTCATGAGCCAATGCAGTAGTCGAAAATGGCGCACCCGCAGCGTGTCGAGCCGACCAGTGTCGTTCATTCGTCTAGCCTTTGAACTGAAACTGCACAGGCTTTTGCCATACGAGCTGATCTCGAGCTCTCGAACCATGCCGGCATTGAAGGAGAGGCAGTAGTAATAAGTAAAGCACTACGTGGTGAGGAGTCCAAGGTTCTTGTGTTAAATAAGGGTCGTCGAGTCCAAAATGTCTATCGTAGGTGCGGGTGCAGCTGGGTGAACGGGTTGGAGCTGTCGGGTTCCTGCTGCTGTGGCGGTTGTGGCGTCGGTTGCAGCGAGGCGTACACGTGCTGCTGTAGGTGTTGCTGCAGTTGCTGCTGCTGGGTATGGAGTTGCTGTTGCTGGCGGTTGACGTGCTGGTTGTGGACGGCGCGCTTGAGCAGTTCACGGACGCCGTGGTGGTACTGGACAAGTCGGACGATCTCGTTCTCCCGCTCTTCGTGGCGTGCAGCGATCTGCTGCTCATGGCCGTGGATGGCCTGGCTCAGAGTGGTCACGGTCTGGTGGAACTGTGCTGCGTTCAGTACCGCGGCCTGGTCCACGATGGTCATGATCTGGTTGTTGAGTGCGTTCACGTTCCTGGCCAGCTCACTGATCTGGTGGGTCAGCAACAGGCAGCGGTGGTAGCATGCAGCCTGGACCTGTGGGATATCACCAAGCAGGTCCATGCGCAGCTGCTTGACCTTGTTGATGATCGTGGGGCAGATCGCGACCAGGTGGATGGCCGTGATGTCGCGCTTCTGGCGCAGCGCCTGCAGTCGCTGCTGTGCTGCCTGGAGCTGCGTCATTTGTTGCATCGCGTTTGGCTGGTTGCGACGCGACGCGGCAGCGGCCTGTTCACTCTGAATCACAATGTCCTGCTCCAACCGTGCGATCGACGAACTCAAATCATAGAGACGTTCAAACTTGGCTTGCTGCAGTGGATTCCCCGCGTGTGGACTGCTGACAAGCGAGGACGTGGTGGCGACCACAGTGGACGGTGTGGCACTGGTTGATGTGGACACTCCGTTGGCCATGGGTGTGGGTGTGGTGAACACGTGAGTTGGTGGTGGCGTGGTATAACCCCGGGACTGCACTTGCTGTTGGCGTTGAACGAGTGGTGTCGGCGTCCCCATGGGCGACGAGTAGCTTGGAGCTAACGGCGTGAGCACCTGAACCGCAGGCTTGTACGTAACGTTTGTGGGTGCTGACGGTGGGAGGAACGTCATGCCTGGTGGTGGCGTCATTGTCGGCGTTGGTGTCGGCAGCGTGATTGTCGGTGGTGGCGGTGGTGGTCGTGGCTGCGTCACCTGCCGCAGCGTTGGCTGTGGTCGCTGAGCAGGCGGAGGCGTCTCGGTGTCGCTACTCTCGTCGCTGATGGAGATGACCTCTGGTTCGTCGGTGGATCGCTTGCGTTTCTCACCAACGTTGGTGGACGACGCTGTCGGCGATTCATCCTCCGCCAAGTGTCGGCGCTTGAGGAGAGCCCCCGCGATCGCGCCAAACCGAAGCGACCAGTTGGTGCTTAGTAAAAGGGACCCTGGGATGGCTATACAGAGACACAACAGTACGTGGGTCGCGTCAACAGTATCTATACTATACGGTAGGGTAGGTACACTGGACCCACCTCCTAGCTGGACGACGCGATGATTCTCGACCCGCTTCACGCCGTGGTGCGTGGCCGCAAAGCACTCGGAGCAAAAGGACGCGTCGCACTCCACGCACCACCCATGCACGACCTGCTCGTGGCACAGTGGGCACGCTGAATACATCGATAGGAGCCAATGTGAGCATGCTAATAATGGGTGGGGGACTCTGTGTGGTAGCTCCCTCCCTACCTTTGGTGAGTCGCTGTCGATGCACGTAGGCTTGTCTGTCGTGCACATGGAAGCAGGCGCTGCACAGCGGTTTGTTGGCGACTTGGCAGTTGGTTTCTTGGCACTCGACGCTGGACGGAACGGTCAGGTTTCGCTGATGGCACTCTTCACAGGTTGGCAAGGCCGACTGGTGGTCCTTCGCCTCCTGCGGTGGAGGAGTAGGCTGCTCACGCTCTTCAGTCTTCTCCTTCCCCATCATCTCATCCATCGCCGACGTCTCTGCCTGCATCTCACCGCTGGCGTCGGCATTTTCATCGGTCACTTCAGTGATCCGTGGCTCCGTGTCGACGACCATTTCCTGTGAGCTGCTGGTGTCTTCGTCCGCCAGGAGGCGGTCGATCGTGTCGCACGTGACGATCTCCTTCGTGGTCTCACCCATGGGCGCCGCGATAGCCTGCGGTAGGTCCACGTGGGTACCTGTCGGTTCGCCACTGACTTGCATGGTGCCAGCGATCCGAGCCACCGTTTCTTCCCGAGTTCATCAGCGTTTGGCGCCAAAAGAGTACTGCCACTAGATATTTAAGTACGATTGTACGCTGATTGGTTGAAAAGAAGCAGTATCCACCGCACATTTGCTGATCTTTCTAGAATCGACTCGAGCAAAACCATGGATGTTTACCGATATACTTGTGGTTGGTATGCAACGGATTCCTAACTTTCGGAAACCTCCACTGACTTCCAGTTGCCGTGAATCGTGGCTCTTGATCTCTTGTCATCAATTCACCAGATCCACACCACGATCATCATGGCCGGAGGAGAGGGTCTGCGCGACGAGATCCGCGAGCTCGAGACGCTGCTGTTGCAGGTCACGACGGACGGCAACAAGCGTGACCTGCTGCAGTTGCTGCACGCGAAGCAGCGCCAACTGGAACAGCTCGCTGCCGCGACGACCAGCGACCAGCAGGATGAGCCGATGACCGCCGCCGCCGCCGACGCTACGCCCGAGTTGCCAAAGCCCGCGCCCGTCAAAGTTGGTACACACGTACCAAGCCCAGCAGACGTAGGCGACGATATCAACGTGTACACTGAGATCTCTCGATTCGGATGGGAAGATGAAGGCTACGGCAAGGAGAAGGTGGCCATCCACATCATGTCGGGCGTCGACGGCGTTGGCGACCTGCCCAAAGAGAACATCACGTGCAAGTTCACCAAGGATTCGTTCGATCTCAAGATCCTTGGCTTGAATGGCCAGAACTACCGGTAAGTGAGGCAGCCACTTGCATTGAAACCATCCGTGTGGCTTAGACTGAATCTTGTGCCCAATAGCCTGGTGAAGAACCACTTGGAGAAAACCATCAACGCGACCAAGAGTTCGTTCCGCGTGCGCAAGAACCGCATCGCGATTTCGCTGTGGAAGGAGGACAAGAACAGCACATGGTTCAACCTGACCGAGAAGAACCCGAATAAACTCAACCGCACCAAGTCGAGCGACCCATCCACTGGCATCATGGACATGATGCGGGACATGTACGAGGGAGGCGACGAAGAAATGAAGCGCACGATCGCCAAGGCCTGGAGCGAGAGCCGAGAGAAGCAGGCCCGCGGCCTGGAGGGTGTCTAGCCAGTGAATGGAATATTACCTTAATCTTACTCTGCGACCCAATTCACCTCACTAACACTATCCCCCACCGTGACAACAGCAACTGTGTCGCCCTTGTCCAGTGCCTTCTTGGTCTGTTTGAACTGGGCGCTCGTCTTCTCCACTTTGAAGGTCTCACACGTCTCACCATTCTCCTCGTTCAGTAGTGACAGGTATCCATCGCCATCCACGTCCATGACGATCCATTCCAGTCGCTTGTTGGCTTCTTCGGCACTCGCCAGTCCTTCCACGCTGAACTCTCCGTCCGGGTCGCCACCGACGACGGAGATCAGCTCATTGTACCATTTGAGGAGGCGGTTCTTCAGCTTGGTGCTGACTACATTGAACGGCATTGCAAGTCCGTCCTTCACCACTTGGAACGTGGCCTCAACGACTTCGCTGGTACTAGTAGAGCTCTGTTGCTTGCTGAAGGTCACGTAGCTGCCGATCGTGTCGATGAGCTTCTGCTGCGCCGTGTCACCAAAGCGCATGGACTGGTTCTTTTGAAGGAAGCGGCTCATGGTGCGCAGCTCCTTGGACATCTTGCCCAACAGCTTGGATGCGCGCTGCGGGTCGGCCGCCGCTGCCTGGAGCAGCTCCTGCGCATCATCCCAGTACTTGATGCATCTCGCGTCCATTGTCACACCAAGTGGCCATGCAAAACCACAGTCCTTATTAATAAATTTATTGAAAGCGTACCTAGACGAATGTATATTGTATTGTCGTCAAAGTTCCAACGGAACTGTTTCCACGTGATAAGACTTCGACACCAGCCAAATGGACGATCTGTACGGCGATCTCCAGGTCTCGACGCAGACGCTGGCCAAGACCGAGGCGCTCTACGAAAAGACCCGCCTGGCGCACGACAACACCGAGCTTCGCCACGAAATCGCGCTCTTGCAGCGCGAGAATCGCACGCTCGGCGAGCGCAATCAGGTGCTCGAGACCAACATCTCGTCGCTCTTCGTCACGGCACAGAACGAGCTCAAGCGCAAAGACGCCGAGATCCAGCGGCTCCGCGACGCGCTGGACAGGCAGGCGCGGCCGCCAGCGCGTGAAGCTTCTCGTGACAGCCGCTCGTCATCCCATCGAGATCAGCGAGAGCCGAGTAGTCGCTACGGACCAAGGTGATCTTATTTAGAATGAGGAGCTCCTCATAGAGGATGACATGGCGGCCAGTGGAAGGGTGATGGGTAGGTAAGGTAGGTCTTTGTATTTTTGTCTTAAATAGAGATGCGTACATCATGGTCGGAAAAGCGCACGCGGTTGACGACGACGCGCGCCCTCATACAAACAGCCGACAGATATTCTTGCCTGCTCCAGCGCTGGACGGGGTAGGACTGGCCGAGCTCGTGGTACACTCATGCGCTGGTCTGGGCGCCTTCGTCAGAGCTCGCACCGATCTCGTCCGAATCAAGGGCAGGTAGAATGCTGGCCGCCTTGCCGAGATGACCGGCCTTGAGTTCCTGTAGCCGTCCACATAGAGGACGACGCTTAGTCGAATCAAAGCACGCGAAGAGATATTAAGTTACCAATGCCTCACCTGAAGCAGAGTATCGAGGCAGCCGACATCGTACTCGTCCAGGAGCGAAGATTCAAAATCTTCCAGCTTCTTCATCACATGCTGCTACGACCAGACGCAGGGGCACAACATTAGCCAATGTTAGAATGAACAATGCGCAACCGGTGATACGAACCTCTTCCGCGTCGTTGAAAGCGTACCCATCCGACTCGTTGAGCAACGGCAAGTCGTCGTCGATCAAGTCGAGACTCGCGGACGCATCGTCCACCGCTGGCACTGACGTTGTGGTGGTCGTCAGCGCCGTCGTCGTAGGTACTGGCAGATCAGGTAGATTCGCCACGTCGGCGATGGCATTCGTGACGACTTGGGCTGTCGCTGGTGGTACCACGATGGTTGTGGGCTGTTGCACTTCTTGCGCAGCGATGCGTGGCACAGTAAACTGCGGCTGCGGTGAGAAAACACTGAGCACGTTGCTCGGAGCTAGGTCTTGCAGCGTCGCCGTCGCTGGCACGCCCCGTGCTGGTTGGGACTCGCGAACCGGACTTCCGATCTCGACGACCGACGAAGAGCCTGCAATGCACAGTTTGATTTTGCTCAGTCATTTCACTCATTCGCATTCCAAGAGGCATAAGAACTCACCGACTAGCTCATCATCAAATGTGTCGGCCACCGCTGGGAACTCGACAAACTTGCGCTTCCGCCCGTTGAGTGCTGTCGAGTCGGGTGCCGCGGTGGATGACCGCGGCAGCAGCGGCGGTTCATCCATCGCGAGATACCGCAGCACGTCGCGGAATTCCTTCGGCCCAAGTCGACTACTGTTGATATAGCTGAAATAAGCACAAGAATCCAGGTGCACACGTGCAGGGACAAGCAAATGCACGATCGCAATCCACACGTAAGCTTCCTGCTATGCGTGACGCTGTCAAACAGAGCACTCAAGCACACAGATACGTACTCTTCGCTGATGACCTCGTCCTGGTTGTGGCCGCCGAGCTTGGGCAGGCCCTGGCCGCGGTAGATCTGGAACAGGATCCACATGATCTTCTTCATCTTCTCCTGCATGACCATCTGCTTGTCTTTCGCTGACTCGAGGTGCTTCCACAACTTCATGTTGTCGCTCCGAACAATCTGCATACAGACAGACAAAGCATTAGCCCTTCATCACTCGATCACCCCTCAATACAACTGCACTACATACCGCGTTGTCGACCTCCAGTTCCCGCAGTCGCTTCTCCATCGTGTCGCTCCGCTGCCGCAGCTCCTGCATCTCTTTCAGAAGCTGGTCCGACACCTCACGATGCACCTCCAACCGCGACGCCTGCAGCATACCAACACCAAGTTCAACATGACAACGACACAACGATCTCCTCTACAATATGGCACGCACCGCTGGCTGCTGCGTCGCGGGCGTGCCCGTGGACACCTTGCGCTTGATATAGTGGAGCAGGTCTGGTCGGTCGCGTTTAAAGTACGGGTGCTGGAATTCAAGGCGCTTGGAATCGAGCACCGTCTTGTGGAACCCGTACAGATTGAGCTGCCGCACAAACGACGGGAAGTTGCGGTGCTTAAAAAACCGCGGCAGCACCATCGCGACGAACGCCTCCAGCTGCGACACGATGATCGTGTCGCCGCTCGCGTTCCACCCGCAAATGGTGGCGAACTCGGGCATGCTGAAGATCTCGTAGGTCTTGGACAGGAACGCCGGCAGCATCACGTGCTTGTTCGTGGCCGCAGCGCTGTCGCCCGCCGCGACCATCGTGGAGGAAGTGGTTGCGCCGCCTTTGCTTTTGCCGGTCACCAATGCGGTGGTTGCACTTGCGGTGGTATGACGCAGACGCGTGGCGACGCCGACGGTTGTGGCAGGCGACGCCGGCAAGGTCACGCCCTCGATATGTTCGCTCTCTGCGGTGGTTCCCTTGGACGTGCGCAGGCGCTTGGACATCCGCTTCGGTCTGGGGGTGGAGGTAATGGGAGGGAGGGAGGAAGATATTGGTGTTGGTTGCCGTGCTGCTTTTCCGTCGACCACGTTTCTTTTGAATGGCGTCCCAGATGAATCGGTTTTGTGTGGTGTTTTATTTCAGTCGAGGTTAGCAGCATACGTTAAACGTATGCAGTATGGAGCGAACAGTTCTCGATCAAGTACAGCAGTTCCTCCCTCGACAAGTGGGCGAGATTCTGTTTCAAAATCGGCGAGTTCGTCTGTGGATAGGGTACGCGTTTATACAGGTGCGCATAGTACGAACACGTTTATCCGACCTCCTGTGAGACTGTATCCAGGTCGAGGGAGCCGACTTCGATCCTCCTCAGCGAGGAGGAGTCCTCGCAGCCGACCAGTCTTCTTCCGTCGATCAGCTACTGTACGGATCGATTCACTCATGAACCTCTCGTTCCGGCTGGATCACAGCTGCACGCCACGGGCGCCAATGCTTGTCTGGCATGGCTATCGTGATCGCCAAGATTCTCAGTCATGGTGTCAGAGCTACCGGTGGTAATTCCCCCCATTTTATCCTCATCATTATTGCTGACTACAACAAACACCACCTCGCTATTCACGTGGTTGGCAATTGCCAATCCATAGGAGTTGCGTGCGCGCACAGTGCTGATGTCAATCGTTAACCTCTTATTAATACCTTCAGCGGTGAAGAGGGTTCTCATTAGACGCACTGTGTGAGTTTCCACGCACCAACGGTCGGCCGTGAGAGGATCTCTGAAGTCGGATCCTCAACCAGCATCAGAATGTACAGTGGCTACTTGAATAGAGGAACTCCTCCATGTCGCATTTATGTGACTCACAAAAATGTGTGATGACACTGATTTGTGTTCGCACAGACTGTTGATCGCTGCTTACAACACGCACAACGCTTGCAAAAATCACACCCACACGAACCCACCTCCTCACGTAAGGATGCTAGTCGCACGGAAGCTCCAGCGCCAGGCCACGTCAGGTGCCGCGAGCGACATCAGCGCGTCTCTCTCGGTTCGCTCGATGGCCAGCAGCCGCCAGCTCGCGCCGTCGCCGTCGCCACCGCCGCCGCCGTGGTGGTCGAAATGGCTCGGTCTCACCGCCGTGCTCCACCTCGCCAACACATACTACGCCAGTCGCATGGTGCTCGTGACGCTCACGTCGTTTCTATCGTTGGTGCTGCTCTGCATTTTCGCCAACAAGTCGGACGTCTGGATCTGGATCTGGATCCTTTTCCTAGTCACCAACATGGCACTTGGCGTATCGGCGCTGCCCTACATCCAGTTGTTTTCTGCGATCCCCACCGACACCACCGATACCGACGCCGACGCCGACAGCCAAACCACCGACACCGACAACAACACCAACAAACAGACGAAACCGGGTGCACGAGGCGCGTCCTTCTCGTTCCTGCGGTCCTCACTGTACGCCTTCGAGGCACAGCTGGAACCGTTCCATCTCCAGCGCTCGACAGTTCTCCGGATTTGCGAGACCATCGTCGTCGTCCAGAGTGTTCTGCTCTACCTCGTGCTGTTGGTGGTGGTGCTCACGATCTTTGTCCAGAGAGAGCAACTGTGGCACGAGTCGTCGGTGTTCACGACCGAGACGGCGCTCGGTCTGCTTGCGGTGGTCTGTGCCGTGCTGCAGACCAAGGCTTTCGACCGACTGCGGTCCCACGAACAGTTCCAGCTCGGCGTCGGTCTGGAACCGGAACAACTGGATCCACCGACAACTTCCAGACGGCGCCCTGGAAGTTCGGATCAGATTTCCATCGTGCTCCAGGCACGCGAATCCAGAGACAATCTCCGGAGCCGACTCGACAGTGGACACAGCAGCAGTAGTGCCAACCACGGCCTCACCCCGCCTCCGTCGAATAATAAGAGTGTAGCGCAGGAGCTTGACCACACGGCCGGACTGGTCGAGCAGGAGCTACGCCGTGGACTGTACGAGGCTGCGGTGGCCCGTGACGTCCCCAAGGCGCGTGCGCTGCTCGAGGTGATGGAACGAGTCCTAGGGTCCCAGGTCAAAGTGGAGCTGCTGCTGCTCAAGATGTACGCGACGCCGACGCTCTGGCTCTGGGGCTTTGCGTTCACGACCCACAACCCACTGCACGTGGCGTGTCGTCTCGGAGACGATGCGATGGTGGAGACGCTGCTGGTGGGTGGGTTGAACCCGAACCTGCTGGACAAGACCCACGGTGCACCTCTCTCGCTGCGGCTGCTCTACGACCTGTGCCAAGGCCGTGGCCGCGAGCTGACCAACGTGCTTGGTGCTCCACTCCACGTCGCGGTGGCTCACGGCCACGGCCACGTCGTGGACAAGCTGGTGCAGCATGGCGCGAGCCTGGACGTGGTGGCGCACACCAGTTGGTTCTCACGGTCCATGCGCGTGCCAGCCATTTTCCTCGCGGATTCCAGTGACGTGCTGTCGTGTTTGATCCACCATCGCGCCAACTTTCTGCTCGTGCCGGGCAAGAACTCCACCGCCAGCACCACACTCACAGTCCTGCAGCGTGTCAAGCTCAATGGTCGCTCAGATCTAGAGGCAGTGCTCAAGGACTGGGGTGGCGACGTGGCACTCACCCCGCTCCATGAGATGGCGGCGGCGGGCGACCTGGTCACGGTCAAGCACTATTTGTCATTGGGCATCCCGCCAGACCAGCGCGGTGAGTTCCAGGACGGCGTCTTCCAGCGGACGCCACTCCACTGGGCCAGTATCATGGGCCGCACGGCTGTCGTGCGCGAGTTACTGGCCCACGGATCGGACATCCACGCTGTGGACTCGTATGGTCGATCCCCACTGCACTGGGCGAGTCGCCACAACCACGTGGACACGGTGGACGCCTTGCTGTCGGCCGGTGCGGATCCACACGCTGTGGACGACGACGGCCTCACACCACTCGCGTTCGCAGCCGAAGGAGGACTGCTGACCAGTGCCAGCGTCGAGCTGATGATGAACTACGGCGTGGACGTCAACGCCGCGACACCCAACGACGCAGAGGACACGTGTCTCCACCTGGCACTGCGCCGGGGCCACCAGGACGCGGCGCTCGCGCTGCTGACCACGGGAAAAGCGGACCTGAATGTGGCCAATGCGGACGGCCTGCGTGCGATCGAGTGCTGTGCGTCCAGTGAACTGCAGTTTGCGGCCAAGGAGTGCAGTGGCTGGGTGGATGTCGTGCTCTCGTTCGACGTTCCGTACCGTGTGCTGGCGCAGCGTGTCAAGGAAGGAATCGAAGCCAGCTTCCTCACGGTGTTTCTACGCAACGAGGCGCAGGGTAGGGAGACTGCAGCCACATCGATGGACGTGATGCGTGAGGCATCCGCAGTCGTGTGTGTGCTGAGCCCCGGGTTCGAGCACAGCGCCGCGTGTATGGAAGAGCTGGCGTTCGCCAAGCTGCTACAGCTGCCTGTGGTCGCGCTGACCACGGAGGCCGCGGCGGTTGGCCTCCCCGAGGAGCTGCAGGTGTATTTGTTCACGCGGCAGCTCGTGCCGTTGCGTGACGCTGTCGCGATGAAGGAGGACGGACACGGTGGGATCACGTTCACCATTGACGATGCCAAGTTCCAGCGGAGTGTGCAGAACCTGATCGATGGTCTGCGGGACGAGGTGGAGCGTCATCGGGTTGGCGGACGTGGAGGAGGAGCCATGGGGAGTGGAGGAGATCCACTGGAGGACGAGGATGGCCGAGACACACGGTCCATGACCATGTCGATGGATGTCCGCAGGACGACGTCCAGTGAGGCCACGTCCACGACGGTGGCCATGGAGGAGACCAAGGACGGAGACGCAGTGGCTCTGCGTGTCAGAATGAACCGCACCGTGTCCCCACGACCCAGCGGTGTCCACAAGCAGAGCCTCCGGTCCCTGCAGGACGTGATGCGGGACGTCGTGCAGCGTCGGCGCCACCATCCCCAGAACCGGCCAACCAACGGTCGCCGTGCAAGTCTCTTTGCGCTGTCATCCCTTTCAGTGTTTGTGTCGCACGGCGACTGCCACAGTGGGCTGGTGGCCCAGCTCTGCGAGGAGCTACGGCAGCTGGACGTCGTGGTCACGCTCGACTCGATGGCGCACGTGTCCAGTATGAAGGAGCGCATCCTCGCGGCCAAGGACGCCATCCTCTCGTGCGACGTCTTCCTCGTGATCCTGTCCAAGGAGAGCGTGCAGACCGAGCTCGTCAATGACCAGCTCGCCTTCGCCGAGGACAAGGGCAAGCCCATCGTGCCCGTCCACGTGACCAAGCGACCCAGCGTGGTCACGTCCTCGCTGCGCCAGGCACTCGACCGCAGCGGCCACGCTCTCCACGTGATCGCGGACGACTTCACCTACGGCCGCGGTCTGGACGAACTGCTCGCCATTGTCCGCAGCCAGCCGTCCACCGTCCACACCACCGTCCACAGCGAAGCGGCGGCTCGAATCGCCCATCGACTCGCGATTCGTGCCCACCCTAAGATGGCGGCCACCGCCACACTGCATCAGTTTTAACTCACTAGTCCGAGGGGAGTATAATAATGCGTCCATTTAGTAGTCGAACGAGTCGTAATCACCGCGGGATCCTCGCGCCGACGACGATACATGTTGGTGGTGCCCCGCAGCACGTCGGCGTAGGTTCTATGCTCACATCACAGCATCCACAGCAGTCAGAGAGTGGCCACAGAGTCCCCTACACCCATCCAATCACGCACCTCATTCGAGTCGTCTGAATCGTAATCGTCCGAGTCGTCGTCGTTGTCGCCTTCGTCCTCGTCCGGGTAGTCGTTGAACGCGTGGTTCTCGTGGTTCGAATCGATGCTCTCGCCGTCGTCGTCCACATCGTTGTCCCCGTCCGACTCGAGCATGAACTCGTCCACATCGTCGTCGTCCTCATCCGCACCGCCTCCTCTTCGTCCGTTGGCCTCCTGTGCCAGCCACCGTTGCACCGCTGAACTCACAGACACGACCGGTGCACTGGCCAGCGCGTCGTCGTCTGCTCGTCCACCAATGGCGGAACGCTGCTCGCTGGCCACCAGATCGATGCAGTACACGTCGTACACAAACTCCTTCTCGTGCTCGGCGGCCTCACACGCCAACAGGGCGGCCTCCACGTTGCTGTGGCCGTGGCGTCGTGCGAATTCCGACGCCCTTGCGCCCGTCCAGTCCTCCTGTAGGACACGCGCCGCGCTGGACCGCAGCACGGCCTCAATCACGTCCGCGCGGCCGTGCATCGCGGCCGCCATGAGGATGGTCCCACCGTCCGCAGGCCGCTGGAATGCAGCCGGGTCGGTCTTGAGTTCTGGCCGGTGGCTGTTGAAGATGCGGAAGAACGGGGCAAAGTCGTTGCGCTGGAAGGCTGTCCACACGGCCTCGTCCACCTCGCGCTCGTGCGGATTGAGCACACGCTTGGCGGCCAGCGCCGCGCCGTTCACGGTCAATGTGGACGTCGGTGTGGACGCAACGGCCGAGATGTCCACCACACGCATCCCCGGGAGTTCAAGCGTCCGCTGTTCTTTCAATTCCAGTGGAGCAGCAGCAGGAGGAGAGGAGGAGGAGGAGGAGGAGGAGGAGGAGGAGGTGGGGAGCAGACCTCGTGAGCGGAGTGCGTCGCTATGGCGCCGCTCCTTGAGTCGCGCCTGCTGCTGCTGCACTCGGTTCTGCGTTGGCGCCGACGCCAACTTGCCGGCGGCAGCCTGTTTGGCAGTCACGCGGCTCTCCTTCCTGATGGACTTGGCCTTGCGCTTGAGCCTTTCGGTCCACTTGGCCTCGTCCGCCGCCGCGAGTTGGTGGGGCTGGAGGGTATCGATTCGTTTAAATACGAAATCGCGGTCCACGGTTGACAGTTTGGTGAATGCGGCGAGTAGATCACGCTGGTGGCTCTTTGGGGGTTCGTTGGTGTCGGTGGGGTTGGCGCCATCGCTGGAAGCGTTGGTGTCGGCGCGCTGCTGGCGTTTCAACTCGGGTTCGCTATGGACAAGGAGACTCTCCACGGGATCTTCGTTGCGCTTGCGCTTGACCCGCAGGAGCACGTAGGACGGAGCGCGTGACGCCGCGGAAGGTTCTGCTGATGGTGGCTTGGCAGCATTCGGGGCAAAGCGCCGCGGCGGCGGCAGCGCCGACGACGTGGCGTCGGTCGGATCGACAGTGTCCACCATTCTTTTTCTCTGTCTGGTTTGTCAAAGAGCTTTGTTCGGTTTGTTCCCATGTAAAACCGGTTTTAGTGCAGCAAACCAGATTTAATAGAGATCGAGTGTAGCCATTCACAAGCACCAAGAATAGATGAGTGTGGAAATGGAGGGCGGACTTGACGCTGGCGTACGCAGGCTCTTAGACCAGCAGCATACAGGAGCAGAGTATGGCGAGTAGTATGGTTGTGACGCCCGTGGATCTGCGTGAGGAGATGGACGCGACGGCGCCGACGCCGACCAAGACCGCCGAGGGCAAGGCAAGGTTCCTCATTCGCACGCTGCCCCGCGACTGCAACCCAACGCCAACACCTGCCTCCGGGCCAGCCACTGCGCCGCTGCTATCGCCAAAACCGCGGAAGATCTCGTTTGCGGAAGCGACGGTGGAGTTGGTCGAACCAGAGAACCCATTTGATGATATCAACGAGGAGAAGCTGGTCCGTGACACTCCATTGTGAATCGGTTGTCTGCCTCTTTGACTCATCTACTGATGCACTGTAGCAAAAGCTGACGGGCAAGACTGATCTCTCGCGCGTCACGAGCCTCCAACTGTCGGTGGACTCGACCAAGCAGTCGGTAGAGGCGATCGGTGAGCTGCTCCCGTCGCTGCAGCAGCTACGGCTGACGCCGCACAGCACGCTCCACAGCTTCCGTGACCTGGGCACGTCGTTGCATTCGCTTCAGAACCTGTCGGTGCCACACTGTGGCATGAAAGAGCTCGACGGCATCGGCGCGCTCACGGCGTTACAGGAGCTGTACCTGCAGCACAACGAGATCAGCGACATCAGTCCCCTGACGATGCACGACGAGCTCCACGTTGTTGGTAGGCACACACTAGAGCCGCGAGCGCATGTACCACCGCTGTCATCACTGACTGATCTCCTCTATGCGATTCGATGGACAGATCTCGAGGGCAATCTCATCGCGGACGTCGGTCAAATCGAACAACTCGGTGGGTCCTCAGCGCACCTAGGCGAGCACAGAGCCTTCGTGTTTGGTCGGCCTCGCTGACTGTGTGATGGTGATGATTTGCAGCCTTTTGCCCGCAGTTGGCGTCGCTGACACTGCGAGGCAACCCGCTCTGCCGCATCGCCAACTACCGTCGCATCGTCGCCAACTTCTTACCGCAGCTGAACCAACTCGACGGCGTCGCGATCACCAACGCCGAACGAGAACAACTCGAGGACGACGAGATCGACGCTGCGATTCTCGCGTTCAAACAGCAGCTCGCACGAGAGGAGGAGCAAGCGAAGAAAGAGAGAGAGTGCATTGCACGACCCGAGTCCTCCCACGGCAGACGCCAGGACGGCGGCAGCTCCACCCTCGCGCGTGCACCGAGCACTGCTCGTCTTGGAATGAATGGACTGGAGCCCGCGACGCCGGAGGCAGCGCAGGACGACTACGGCAGCTCACTGACCCACGGCTCGGACGTCGTGTTTGCAGGGAACGTCACCAGTGCACTGCGTCGACACCGCAGTGAGACAGAAGGTGGTGATACCACGGTCTTCCCTGGGGATAACAATCGAGCTCCAGCGATGGAGCGGCCGTCGACACCGGCACGCGAGTCGATCACGGCGACGCTGAACCGCGCAAACGAACTCGAGCGGCACAAGTCTCGGGACGCGATTCTCCACGAGCTGCGGGACTGGCAGCTGGAGACGGCGGGTGCGTCCATCGTTGGCATCGTCGCGATCGAGGACCCAAGCGACGTCATCAGTCCATCGGTATCACCCACCAAGCGACCTCCAAGCAGCAGCGGCCGCGCTACGACGCCAGCTGGACAGCGCAGTAGACCATCCACCGCCTCGACGGAGCCCACGACTCGTGGTGTCCGGGAGGCGTTTGTGGACAGCACCAAGGCGAGTGACAAGTCGATCGTCAAGAGGCGGTCGTCTTCTTCCCTCTCTTCGGCATCTGCTGCTGTCGTCCCTACATCGAGCGCTCGCAACGTCGACATCTTGATCCTGAACGAGGATTCCCAGCATCGTGATGACGACCAGCAGCCATGCTCGCCTCGCAAGACGTCGCGGGGTGTCTTCACCACGGCGACGCGAAGTGGTGGGGACTGGAATCTGGAAGAGATCGCTCCGAAGCTGGACCTCGAGTGCACTGAGTCGTTTCTGCAGCGGTCGAGTCGTCGCGGGGCCACGCCAGGAGACGATGACGGCGATTCCACGAGCAGTGGCAGCGACACCGAAGACATGTATGTACCTTGTGCTTGACAGGCGTTCTGTCACTGGATGTGCTGACGGTGTTTGACTAGGCGGAGAGTCGCGAGGCAGCTGAAGCAGCGCAAGGTAGCGGCCAAGCCACCCAAACACTCTAAACCCAAGGGATTCTTCAACGTCGCTGAGAGCTTGCATGCGATCGATCGATGGCGAGAGCAAATGGAGGACGAGCACGCTCCAGCATCTCATCCACCAGCGCAGAGCGAGCCGGTCAAGTCGCGGGTAGAGGAGAATGCACGAGGGCTGGCCTGTCGCACCTCCGATGACCAGATCGTTCGATGGATCAAAGAGAAACACGCAAACGTGGCAGAGATCAAGACACGCGACGGCTTTCGGCGGTTCTTCCGAGGGATCGAGGAGGCACGACTCGCGGCGATCCTGTCGCGCATGTTTTCAGACGCGGAGAAGGTGCGCCGTCGCTTGCAGCTCATGCAGGGGCTCTACAGCGGACAGATTAGTTCGTGAACAAGCGGCAATAGAATCAGCGTGTGCAAAGTGATCACAGTAGGAGCCTTGGCGTGATTGAAAGCCATGGCGATCCGCTTGATTGATTACGAACGGTAGTCAGCGTTGATGGCGACGTACTCGTGGGTCAAGTCGATGCCGAGCACCTGCGACTTCTCGTTACCAATACCGAGGTCGATGTCAATCTAGAGATACACAGAGGACACAGCCATGAGTCAAGTTGACACATATTTTACAGCACAATGGAGTGGACGTACCTCGACAAACTCGCCGTGCGGCGGGTAGTCGCGCGACGTGACGTCGAGACCACCTCGCGTGGACTCGGTGAGCTGTGCTCGCTGCATGTGGGACACGAGCAGGTGTTCAATGTCGCCGTTGAGCACGAACTCGCCGTTCTCGAAAATGACGACGCCGCCCATGGTGATCTTCATGCGACGGGTGATGTTGAGCTCCTTGTGATGCTTGCCCATGTACTTGCCGACCGCCATCACGAGACGGCCGACGTTCGGGTCGTTGCCCGCCACCGCGCACTTGAGCAGTGGCGAGTTCACCACCGACTTGCCCACGCCCTTGGCCATCTCCTTGGAGGTCGCGCCACGCACCACCACGCGCATGACGTGGTGCGCACCTTCACCGTTGCGAACAATGTCTTCGCACAGGCCCTGGCACACTTCGTGGAGCGCCTGCTTGACCTCTTGCAGCTGCGTCTCCGTGTTGAACGGGATCTGGTCGGACGAGACAATCGCGACCGTGTCTGACGTGCTCTGGTCCGTGTCAATGCTCATCGCGTTGAACGTATCACCCACGACCTCCTTGAGCAACTGGCGCAGCGTGTCGCGCGGGATCGACAGGTCCGTCAGGATGTACGAGAGCATCGTCGCCATGTCTGGCTCGATCATACCAGCACCCTTGGCGATACCAACGATGCGGCCGCCGCACACGTCCTTGGACCGGATCTTTGGGTACAAATCTGTCGTAGTACAAAGACATCCATCGGTGAGTTAGTACCCTGTCGTCTATGGGCCTACGATTACCATACCGGTGGTCATGATGCCCTCTGCGGCGGGCAGCACGCTCTCCGATTGGAGGTCGTCAACCAGCTGCGGGATGTTTTCGACCATGGCATCCACGGGGATGCGCCAGCCGATGACACCGGTGGAACTGGGCAGCACCACCGCGCCGTTCTCGAGGCGCAGGTGCTTGGCGAGCGCATCGCAGACCTCCTGTGCATCGGTGACGCCGCCACCGCTGGCACACACGTTCGAGATCTTGTTGTTGACGAGGATCGCGCCCAGTTTCTCTTCGCCCAGGAGCTTGCGGCCGACCAAGACGGGCGCGCCAGGAAACGCGTTGGACGTGAACACGGCGCCAAAGAGCGACGTGGGCTTGACCGGTTTGATCAGGCTCAGCGTCATGTGCGCCGGCAGGTGCGGCGCCTCCTGCGGCACGAACTCGAAGCTCGTGGTCGCCACCGAGAAGCCCCACGGCAGGCGGCTGTGGTGCTTGGTCAAGTAGTCGGTGTACTCCTGGCGCGACTCGAAGACGAACGGATGCGCGCCCGTAGAGAGCACGCGCGCTAGGGGCAGACGCAGCGAGGCGCCGCGGCGCTGCGAGCGCAGGAAGAGCAAGCTCATGGCGGGCAGAGGGGGAGAGCTCGGTTGGTATCCAGCCAGAAGAGACCTTGGGCTGTGTGTGTGACGGTTCAATTTGCTTCGTCAAACAAAAAGCGTTTTTTAGACAGAGTGATTGTCCAAACATGAGATTCTCAAAAACCTTTTTTCTAGAAAACCGTGTTTTACAAAGAGAGCGTGTCACTCTTTCGGGGGTGCGCTTTTGGTCATGTCATGGTGATCTTGAAAATGAGTGAGCAGCACAAGAGCGAGCGGGAGGACGACACGCCACACCCACCGCCACCGCCGTCGCCGCCACGCGATGGTATGAGCAGTGTAGGGAGCACACCCCCGCACCCATCACTCAAGGCCATGGAGAGCGCACCGCCGACGCTAGAGCTCGCAGAGAAACCGAAACGCGTTGAGTATCGAGAGCTCTTTGCCCTCTTCCACCGCCAGGATGACGACCCCATCGAGGCTAATGAAACGTGGGACACCATGTACCAGCTAGCGTCAGCAGACGCTCGAGAGGAGTACCGTTTACAGCTCTTGGAGCGCAAGAAGCAGAGGAAACCGGGCGCCCACGCCGACTTGAGCACGCCCTCTCGAGGCGCCAACACCCGTACCAACGCAAGCATGAATAGCTCCACAAACAGCAACAGCTCATCCAACATCAACAGTCTGCTAAACAGCACCGACAAGCGCGCACGGCCACCAGCACCAAACGACTCGGATCCTAACAAGGCGATGCGACTGAACCGACAACAAACCGCAAAACCCAAGAGCTCCAAACTTATGCAAAAGCTCAGCAGTCGAGGAATCTAGATCGACACTAGGCAAGGAATAGGTTGCTCTCTTCATTTGCATACATTTGCGATTATTATAGGCATACGTTGGTCCATGTTATATGGAGCACCCTAGTCATCACGCCTTCCCAGGGAGGGTTAAGTATAGATACCACGACCGCAAATGGTGTCGGTCAACTAGTAACGCACGCCAAGCTGCTTGCAGACAATTTCCAATGGGCCTGTTCTCCAAGGTGCAATGGAAGGCGCTCACGGTGTGGCTGTCGATGACCAGCAACATCGCTGTCATCCTGGCGCTGTTCCTGCTGGACATTCGCGACCTGTACTACAAGGTCGCATGGATCGGACCGACCGAGTCGTTCTCCTTCCGCACTGGCACCAAGAGCGTGCTGAATCTCACGCCACTTATAGTCACCAACAACCTCCATCTCCACCTTCTTGACCAGTCGCATACGATGGACTCGGGGTGGGCGTCGTTCCTGTATCGGTGTGAGCAGCTCAACGCCATCGGCGGCGACGGCAGTACGTTCTTCCTGACTGCCCTTGGTAGCAACTGCTCGCTCGGCAATGCGTCCATACCCGTCACCAACCAATTGATCGTAACCGCAGACCAGCGTGTCGATGCACTGACGTGGGCAAGCTGTGTGCTACTAGCCTCCGAGCGGCGCCCTGGCGTATGCCACGAGCCGATCGTCGCGCAGTTCCATCGCCGCTATCGATTTCGAGAGACCGAGCTATCCTCAAGCTTCCCACCTGCCGCAGCTGGCAGTGACGCTGAACAGGAGCTGCTACGGTTCCTGCAAATGGTGGCCGGGAGCTATCCACTCCATCGCGTCATCTGTGTCGAGGCATTTGAGGTCGACGCGTCTGTCATGGGCTCGTCCTTCCACACGCCGACCGTGTTTGGATGCGGCAGCGCCAACATGTTCCGCAGCGAGTTTGTTGGCGTCGCTAACCCTCGTATCGTGCGTTTATTGACCGACAAGGCCTGGCTCACCGCCGACATCATCTCGCTGATGGGCACCGAGTACCTCATCCGTCAAAACTGCTTTGCAAAGTACGAGGTCTCGCACGAAGCCGATGGACGACTGGCCGTTCGGTCCCACACGACGGTCAACTTCTCGTCCTTTGGTCCGTTGTACGCTCTGATTATCATGATCGACGTGGCGCTGCTCGTGCTCAACTGCCGCAGCTCGCTCGAGCTGGTCAAGTGGATGTCCTTCCCTACCTACCGCGATGTCAAAGCGTGGGTCGAGCAGAAGGAGAGCGCGGTTCGTGCGCGGCGGCAAGTCAAGCGCAAAAACTCTGGTATCCTCGTGCGCATCCCGTCGTGGCTACAATTGGGCAAGCAGGTGATGGCACGCGATGCCGAGACCAAGGTGACTCAACTGACCGGTGGCCCTGCACGCCAGGGCCCTCGCCTTGGCCGCATCCGCATACGGCGGCGCCTGCTCGCGACGATGGAGGCCATGGGTGGTGCGACGTCCATCGGCGACGAGCAGCTCTCCTCGTTCTTCAGCCGGTCTCTGTATCGGAATTCACGCATCGTGATGATCTCGCTGGTGACGCAGCTGCTCTCGTGGCTGCTGGTACTACCCAACGCTGTGATCTGGACCTGGAGTGACTCGACCGACGCGAAGCTCCACGCGTACATGAGCAGCATCCGCTGCTGGGTGCTTGTCCTTCTCCTGTGTAACTTTGTGTGGGGTGGCATCGTCGTCCGCATCAGCGAGCGTGCCGCGTACGCTGCGACCAAGCGCACGTTCCTCACGACCATCGACCTGATCCTGGTCGCGGCAGGCGTCTCATTTCTCCACCGCCATCGAATCTTCGCCATGTCCGAGCGCAAGTGGCAGCTCGAGCGCCAGCGTGTGAATGACATCACGAGCTTCAGCGGCGGCTTTCTCGCGCACGGAAATACTTTCCACGCAGCACTCGACACGGTCGACACGACGCCGATCGAGATCTTCTACGTGCTCTACGGTCCACTGGGGGAGATCGTGCTCACGTCGCTGGGCGTGGTGAGTGTTGTGCTCGTGATCAAAGCCGTGTACTTTTCTCAGCAGCGCGTGTGGCGGCAGCGCGTGGCCAGAGGCGTCCTAAACGTCGCACGGCGACTGTCGAACAGCAGCACTTCGCTGAGCAAGATCGTGGCCATGGGAGTCGGTAGTGAACGACGCCGTGACGATGATGACTCAAGTGACGAGTCCGAGCAAGACAAGGCCATGGCGATGGCACTAGACGCGCCCTACACTCGGCTGCCGCTCGAAGAATGGCTCGACAAACCCATTCGTGCGACGAGTCTGGTACGCAACGGGCTGTTCATGGAGACGCTGCGCGACGGCAAGCGGCTGATCCGTCCGAGTTGCTACCTGGATTTTGGACTGATCGTCAAGCGAGGCGTGATCCATTCTCGTATCGGCTTCAGCGAGATATGGAAGGGCAAGATGACCGTGCAAGAATACATGACACGCGTTGAACAAAGTGCGCCGAATCCGCAGGCACTCGCTACTAGCATCTCACCCGACCACAGCCACGTCAGCCTCCACAGCGCGAGCTCAATGCGACAGATCCCTACTGTCGCACGTGTCAGCTCGACTGGCGCTCATATACAGAGAAAGAAGTCACTGCACGTGTCGCTGTCCTAGCCGAGGCTGGACTGGTGGATTCAAGGGTGCAATATCAGTTTATATTATTCATCCAGGTGTCTCGCGTTTACATGAGCAGGGCAGAGACGGCGGCGACGCAGGCCAGTGAGAGGCCAGTGGTCACCGAGCGCCAGCCAAAGGCACTGCTCGTTGGCGATGGCGACGACTCGTCGGTGGTTGGTGTCGCACTCACATTCTCCGAGCCAGTGACTGGGTCGTAGTAGACCTCATTCGTGAAGGCCGGAAAGACCCAGACGAACTCGGTCTTCTTGTTCTTGGTCACGATCTCGGACGAGATGTTGGTGTCGACACCGTCCACGACGGCGAGCGTCGGCGCGTCCATGAACATGCCTTCACCCATCGAGACACGCTCAATGTTGGTGTGGTTTCCGCCCTTCTTGCCTTTGGTCGGCGCACCCTTTTCCGCCTTGTCCTTGCCGCGAGCCTTGAGCTCAACACCGAACTGAAGGCGGTTTTCGTCCGACTTGAATGGCCAC